>JAQFXU010000279.1:0-64759 GCA_034693705.1 Spatulosminthurus flaviceps | reverse complement strand
AAATTCTCCTCTTTAGCTTTTAAAATTATTCTCAAAGAAATGGAAATTATTCTCTTCATTTTCCCTCGAGCACCTCACAACAAAAAAAACAAACCTCGGACAAAATCGCTTGTAAATATCCAAGTAGTGAAAGTCACATTGTTTGTGCGCTTGCAGTATAATTTGCAAAAAAAAATGTTTTGGTTCATATTGAAAATAGAAATAACAATCTTTTTTTACCCATTGTTTTAGAATTTTTTGAAAGTCTAATTTGATAAGGGAATTGAAGTATATAGGAGAGTTTCATTGATTTACGGAAGTTCTTAAGAAAGATAATATGCTCCTTTGGAAAGAGATGGGTTTACTGTGCGAATAATGTAGAAGATTTTAAGGCATAGAGTAGGGTGATAGACATGTGATAATGAAATTGTACTGTTTTCGTATATATTGGGAGTTAGGAGATGACAGGCTGGAGAGTAATTGAGGATGTTGGTAATAATTTATAGGGAGAGATTTCCCTCTCTGAAACTTTACCACTTTTGACTACATCTATTTACTACATGGGGACAATCATTATTTTTCTTTGTTCTTATACAAATATATGTATATGTACACACACATACACACACAAAATAATGTAATGGTAATAGTCATGTTTTTATAACCATGGCTTCTATTATGAGCTATAGCTAATTTTGTTCCAATGCAGTGTGTAAAGGGGTGATATTATTTTCCTTATACATTTAGTACATAGATAGTGAATCAATAGTGACAAGAGCAGGAATTGTGCTGAGGGCTTAAGTTACACTTGAACGCCTTCAACCGAAATTAATACGCACAGCTTTCAAGTCTATTAAAGCCATCCATGCAAAGGCCTCATCGACAATAATCTAGGAAGACAAGAGTGAGAGAGAGAGAGAGAAAGAGAGAGGAAATTTTACCAAAGCCCCAATAGAGTTCCGCATCTAATAACAAATACATAAGTACTAATGCCTTAGGATCATACAAGCGCAAACACTCCTTGTACCTTGGCCCTTGCAGCACTCTATTAGATCAAGCTACATCCACTGACTGTAGTGCTCTCGTACTCGTCTCTGTCTGTATAGTACAATTTTATGGGAAAATAGTAGACTTGGGAATGAAAGATTGAGATACTCCGCGATTTTACAAATGTGGGTCACATTAAGGTTTATACACAGAGAGGAACTGGAGAGAATCCAATGGGAAAATGTCTGCAGCCCTCGTTTATACACGCACACACACCAAGCGTGTAACTTTTACTAGTATACAAGGCTATGGTGCTACATCATAGAGGAGTTCACTCCTCTCAATTTTAACTATTAATAAGGAAAGTTGTGTTGAATTTGTAAAATGGAAATGGAGAAAATACATGGAATTTTCATGCTTTTAAAACCATGGTGTGGTAAAACATGTAAGTACACATTCCATTGCTTTATTATTGCTATGCATTATGAATTTAACTTTTCTACTCTTCCTATTTACTCTCATATACGTTCTCCCATACCTTCCAGTTCCAGCCCTTTTCCCTCTGACTCAATAATTTATACCCCGACAGCTCTACACACTTTTCAACTTTTACACACATGGAAAGTAGAGCAACCTGATCTGATTTATTTTTTTCCCTCTCTCACCTAATTTTTAAGTTTTCTCTCCTCATTGATTTGTTGACATCTGCTTGGAGAGTCAAATATGGTCTAATCGAAAATTCTCATATGTTTTTATACTATTCCCATAAAAACTTTTATTAATTCCTATTACATTTTGAGGAAGAAGTGACTCTATGATTTAAAATTGATTTTTTACCATCAATTTTATAAGACTTGAGAAGCAATAGAAATTTATAGCATTTATGTATGCAAGTGAACGTCATGTATTTATACATATACATATATTTACATCACCGTAGCTGTACATAAGAACTATGGCGAGAGGAAACGAGTGACGAATCCTGGTTGTGACTTTCTTCCAAATCTTATTTCGCAAATGATGAGATGAGATGAAAAACTAGCAAGGATTATATTTGATGGGGAACTTTTCATGGAGAGAGAGAGAGCGAAAGAGAAAATAGCATTGCTGTAGTAAAGATTTCATTGGAAACTCAGTAGACCGTGCCTTAATTAGACAACTTTGTCCAATCACTTAAACTTTTTATTTCAATTTTATTAACCAAACTTTTTTTATTTCAAATCCAGTTTCTACTAGTCCTATGCTTTTCCATCCTCTCTCATCTCTCACTCTCACCCGTTCAACTCTATCTTTGCCTCCACAGCTAAACTATGATTTGATTGCTTTTCACCCGCTACCATCATCCCACACCACACTTTTGCCTTTTTATCATCAAAATACTACTACGGCTCTGTACTCTGTAGTTGATAGCTATATGTACGCTCTGGAGCAAGCCTTGCTCAGCAAGGATAAGGAAAAGCAAGCAACTTTTCAAACTCCACATGGTGGTTGGTACATTACTCTTCTTGAAGAGTCCCTCCTCCAGCATAAGTTCATCAGTTTATGATTTCTAGTTGATGTAGATACGTACATATTACACGAGATTCCTTGTATTATTAAAGAAAATTCCTTTGGGTCCTCTCATCAAACTTTTTATACCAGATGTCACAATAATTTCAAGGGAAAAACTCTCTCTAAAAGTTTTACAAAGTAAACAATTTGTAATTAAATGCATTGTGAGAGAGAGAGAGAAAGGGGAAAGAATTTTTTGTCTTTTTCTATTCACATAAAAATGACACCCTTTTATCCCAAATTTTTCCCACATTGGTTGAAATTCAACGGAGAGAGAAAGAGAGAGAAAAGGAGCAAAGTGTTGAGAAAAGTTATTCTGGTCTACTTTCTATCTACTTTATAGACGCTAAAAGGGATGTTTTAGTTTGTCTGTAGACACCAAATACACTCACACACACACACATACGCATACAGTTGTTGTAGTGTCATATACCTTGAATAGTCAAAGAGGATAGGAACAAAAAGAATTTCCGATTCCGGCTTGCCTTGTTCTTCTTCTTCTTCGTCTTCGTCTTCTTCGGTCTTTTTATATAGTTACCACTTTTGTGACGACGAAACTCTTGGGTTTTTCCACGTAACTCTATAGGAAGACTCGTAGCATACAGAACTTGTACGTGATTCCGTTGTCGATCCACATTTGATTGAGAAAGAAAAAAAGTACCTCGTTTGCTTCGTGATCCGAATTTTTTCCCATAGCACTACTACTACTACTACTACCACTACTACTATGGCTACTACAGCTACAGCTACTACATGCTTTTCGTATATCTTAGCTATGGGTTTAGCTCAGCTTTTTTTCGATATTCTTTCATCATTTTCTAAAGCCTTTGAATGTGTAGGTACATATTTACTGACATATTCTTATTTAAATCCAAACTTTCAAGTTCCTGTCTTCCTCTCTCTCTCTCTCTCTCTCTCACTCCCGCTTTTTCTCTTGAATGGCCAGCTTCTCTTTTAGTATTTTCATATTATGCTTGCAATTTTTATGAGCACCTTTATCCCGACATATGGGTTATGTTATTTTACCCCATATACATGTCCATGTACTTGTATATAACTAATAGGTATTATTCTGGAATACTCAATATGTAAAAAATAACTTGTCTTTGGAGTAGTAGCCGAGGAAAAGAGAGAGTGAGAGTGAGAGCAATGGAAGGTAAACTGAATAGGAAGTTAGGAGGACCGGAAGAGTCATAGAGAGAGAGAGAAGGTTTCTTAGAGGCTAAGCATAAGCGGGAGTTATATCAAGTCGATATTTTGTATTCTCATCTGCTGTGACAAAAACCTAGGGAGAACCATGGATCCAGTACGCTTTTAAACACATTTTTATTCCACTTGAACGTTCTTAAGAAAATAAGCTTTCTCCTTTATTCCTCGAGGCCCACATGTGTGTAGCCTGACTTGAGCTATACATTCATAGAACTGGCATATTATAATGTTGGAACTATTTCCTATGCGGAATTACAGTTTTATAGGAGAGAATGTCCAGTTCATATGAATCCTATGGAAATAGGAACGTTGACTGTATTAAAGGAACATGGATGTACAGTTTGGGGAGAGAAAAAAAATAGAATAAGCACAAGTTCTAAAGACCATTTGATTTAAGCTGGAGTTGTATATATGAGTACCTTATGGAGAAATGGAACAAGAGAACTCCATTTAAAGAGAGCTAATAAAGAGAATAACTTTGGTTTTCCCTTCGTTTAGTCAAGCGTTATTTTCTAGGATCAATTCTTCAACATGAAAATGGGCTTGAATTTTATACTACAAACGTATTTTTCTCTCTGGCTTTTTTCCCTCTCTTTCTTTCCCTTCCTCTCCTCTTATGCATCTCTAAGAAGCTTTTCTCTTTGACTTTTAAAGTTGATAAATCAAACTTTTTTTTTCATATGTGCTACTATATAGCACTACTATGTATAATCATATGGTAGTGGTACTATAAGACTTTGTCACGGTGAAAGTAAATTGCCATTGAACGTCCCATGGATTAGACTTGGTTACTAATGTTATAGGATAAAGATGCATATAATATAGCTGTGAAAATGTTACACATCTGACTCAGATTTTTGGCCCACTTCGTAATAGCTGACTTTCTCCAAGAGCCTTGAAAAAATATGGGGACTTAAGCTAGAGAAATATCAGCTTCTTTGAGTAAGAATCTTTATACATATATTCCTTTGATAGAAATTATAATGTATAAGAGGATTGGAATTATACGTAGCTAAGAGGATGTATGTATATGAGAGGATATGGGCTGCGATTACTAGAAAAGCAATGATTATTCTTTCAAGTGACGGGGAAAAGGCACTATATGGCAGGAGGAGGAGGAGGAGGAATGTATATATAGCGTGGAAACATTCAGAGTAAAAAGGGTGTGATAGGATTGAGGATTATTGCTGCAGGTGTAAATGGGTCGATTGTTAACTCATCCTTTCTCTCCTTTACTTTTGTAAAGGGAGAATTCTGGAGAAATGTGCACATGTATAAAGCTACATAATATATTAGGTATACAAGAGAATGAATACATTTCCTATCAAGTGACACACAGTGAAAAGTTGTCTCCTCAAACCATGTTTTTACCAATCTCCATTTTTATTAGGTGGAATTTTTTATTAGAATTCCATGTATATACTAAATTTCTCCCGGCTATGTATTCTTTTCCCGTTCAAAATTTTCTATTGCAATATATATGATTCTATGGGAAAAGTTTTTGTTTTTTTTTGGGCGAAAACAGGGTGACGGTATAAGGAAAAAGAAAAAGCCAAGTGTAAGCTTTTTTTACCAGCCGTATGTTAAATTCATATGGAAAAAATTTTAACAGCTAAGGAATGTTTATGAGTTAGGATTTTATTGGTAGTTTTTTTTATGTGCGTGGATCCCTTGTTTTGATGCTTTTAAAAAATTAACAGGGCCCATGCAACCTTATTTCATTTGTTTGTAATCTCTCCCAAGTGATTCCCTAACTTTTCAATTATTTCAATTCCCTTACTCACTCAGTCAGTCTCTCTATATACAAATATACATATATAGGGGAAAGGGTAACAGTGGTTAGTTTGAAGACAAAGCATATACATTACATTACATTACATAATTATTGCTCCTTAACTTGTGCATACACTTTAGCCTCTTTTGATGTGGTTCTTGAAAATTACTAGGGAAAGTTGGGAGATGACGTATGTAGGATATTTGGACTTGAAGCCTTTTAGCTATATGTAGTTGTGGTAAGGAAGGTGTTGTATCTAGTAAAGAACTTATGAGGATTATATAAGTATTTATACACATGGTGGAAAAACAGACTTGAGTCTTTTATGAGGAAAGGTTCTAGATTAAACAAATTATTTCCTAAGGGAGGTTTTGAGAATAAAAGGGAATGTTTTGGGATGAAAAGAATCTCTTTTCTGGTTTCTCTATGTCGAGCCTGCTTGTTCTTCTTCTTCTTGTAGAAACATGCGGGAGATTGGAGAGCATATGATGGTAGTAGTGGTGACCTCCCAAATATCCTGGAATCTCTCATGGGAATCCCAAAAATTCTTAAGATGGTCCAAAGAAAATTGTCCAGAGTAAAGATATTAAGTGGAATTTATCAAATCCGAGGGGTTCTTGTTCGCAACAGGAAAACTTATGTAACTTAAGCTGAGCTCTTTGCTATAAGAATATCTACAGACATACACATTATCTACATAGAAAATAAATCGTTAGTAAAAAAAAGTTTATGTAGAATCTCCCATAAACTAGCTTGAGGATTGAGCTCCCAATCAATAAGGATGTAACAATTATATTGGCTCTTCAAAGAGGAGAAGCGCAAATGGGACCCAAATTCTACATCTTCCCCGAGTACTTTTGAGCAAGAGGCTTAAGTAAACGATATTTCCTTGCAGATTCTTACACTAAGAGATTTGAACAAGATGACAATTGATTCGTGTAGAGTAGTTCCACTCTCTGAGGTATGTGCGAGAGAGAGAGAGAGAGAGAAAGTAAAAGCTTAAGAAAATCGATGGATGATTTGGTCAGCACATTTTTCATGAGACTTCCAGTCATTTACTATAGAAAAAGGAAGAGGCATAATGTATAGTGGAAAGTAGTGGTATTAAGGGAAGGAAAGGAAAAAAGCTTCTTACTTTTCATTTATTTCTAACTTGTTTTTCCCTCAAGATTTTCCTGGGAAATTACTTACAGCATTTCACTCAATGCCCTTTCCTATCCCTGTGGTTACATGTATCAAAAGCTGACTGAGTTCTCAATACTCATAGGATTTAACCTATAAGTTGTATTATATAGACAAGATAGATAGATTAAATTTTATATATTTACTATTTACGAAACGTTAGTAGTTCACTCAGTGAGGACAAAGAATGATTCACATATGTCCCGACCGCCCACATCATTTCCTATAGCTTTGCTGATTCTTTAGTTTGGGGAAAAGGAAAACAACAAACACATATACCGCTGAGCTTTTATCAAAAACTCATGCTATGGGAAGAGATGTGATTTTTCAAACTCTTCTCCCCGTAAACACATCATTGTTTATATATTTCTTCCTTTGATTCCTATACTAACTATATATTATATATACGACTAATGTGTATTCACCTTTACAAGAATTTCTATGGGCACTTGTTTGGGAGCTATAATATAAAATATATAAGCATATGCGGAAGTACATGTAAGTGTTTGTGAGCGCAACAATAACTTGCAAAGCTGACTACTACTACCTCTTCTCTTCTTCTGTTTGTGCCATGGTTAACTCTTATCCATCAATCTCAGATTGAGTTCGTAGCTCGTGATTGTTTTCAAATCCACTTAGTCTTGTAAATTGCCTAGGTTTATAATGGTAATATTGAGAAAAATCCTGGCTTTTTCCTTGCTAAGAGAAATACATGTATGTATATTTGTGTAGGATACGATATACGATGGGAGAGGTAAATGTTTCTTATATAAATTTATTATTACTAGGAATTAGGCATTAACGTTGAATGATCATCATCACTCTCACACTATCGATCATTCACGTTCCACTATATGGGAGTCTCTAATATCTACGGCCTTAATGTAGAACTGTAGTTTGACCTGAGGTCATACTCTGTATAATCCATCAAGAAGCTACAGTTGTATTGGAGTTGCCACGCTCCTATTAATTTCTCCTAGTTATTAATGGTTAGGTGGAGGTTTCCACAGTAACGATCATATTACGATTTTGGGTTAGTACTGGTAAAAGATAGAGGAAGATGTACAATCCACTGAACTGACACGTGTTGTTTATATCTATCTATACAAAATTTCTGCTCACATATAGGTTGAATTGGGAAAATGGATGGAACCAGGATTGGGTTGCCGACAGTATGCCAAGTCTATAATTATTAAATAAGGAAAGGTGGGCTGGAGCGAAAATAGGGTGAAAATGAGTTAATAATGGATTCTAACGACAGCCTCTACCAAAGCTGGGCATCTACTGTTGGAAATTGTAGACAGGTTTTGTTTTTCACAGCCAAGGGCAGATTTGGAATCTACAAAATACGAAATCGTAATTTTGGAATAAAAAAATGGAGTTTTTAATAATAATTGCCTAGAAATCTGTTACAAATTTGTATTAATATTTCAGTATATTTATTGGCTGTAGGAGGAGGGAAATTTAAAAATTAAAAGGGAACAGTTTTCGCAAAATTCAGAACTTGGAATATTTTGAGCTGTATGACGTACATTGGCTATAAAGTGGAGCAAACTTATGCAAATATAATAGAAACACAAAGGTAAGTGCTTTACGCACCAATTACCTGACATCCTTTCCTTTATTAATATACTCCCCGAGTTATTTATATTGTAGAAGCTCAGAGAGAGAGAGAGAGAGGTGTACTCAAGTAGTAAATACAACATGTACAATGTGTATAAGGAAATTTCTTTGTGGCAACCTCTCGCGTTTGTATTGATGTGGTTTACAAGGTAATACCTCATAGCCACACTCCTTACAAGCACATAAATATTACACATAACATGAATGAATCGACGGAGAAAATAATAAATTCAAACCCCTGAGAAAATTATGTTGATGGATGAGTTGTTAAATTTTCCATGACACTGCGGCTTTACCTCCATATCCTTGGCAATTCCTCAGGTTCCTTCAATTTCAAGTATCCTTCTTCTTTCACTAGATTCAAAAACCCGCATGCAGCTTTAAGGTATTATGAGGAGAAGAAGAAGAAGAGGGAGAAAAAGGAAGGTCTTTTTGTATAGCCAGAGGCTCGAGTGTAATTTCCCTTACATGTTGTTCTAGCTTGCTGGTTTATTCACAAAGACACCCGCTCATCGGGTTTTAAGGGTTCGTGACCCATCAGGATTTGCTAGAATATCTTCACGTTCCTCTCTCTCTCTCTCTCTCTTTAGTGTTGCATGAGCAAAATTCCATTGTATTTCCATCACTTTTTTCACTTGACTAAAATTTCCTAGGAGGAAGTAGTTATTAATGTAAGGAGATAAATTTGCTGATAATCCACATGGAAAGGGTAATTTTTCCTGGGCTGTAATAATTTAATAAGTTACTATAGTGTACTGAATGGTTTTATAATAAAGGAAAAAATAAGTGGTTTTAAATGACAAATAAATAGTGGTCATGATTGAAGGCTCCTATCATCACTCCTCGTTTATCTCCCTCTTATAAACTGTCCACTTTTTCCAAAACCAATTTATAATGAATGACAAGGAGGAAAAAACGGTCGGTCCTTAAAAGGAAGGAGTGCTGATAGAAGCTAAGTACCTACTCACGACAACCACCGCGATTAATAATATAAAACGTACCGCCTTATTGATTCTGGTTTTACGCAGTCAATATAATATAACTGAGATCAACAACTCCAGCATATCGCCCACGTCCCAATACTTTAAACTCCCTCTATGCACGTATATTTATAGTACACACATAAAATACATATCCGTTGCTGGAGGTGCTCGAATAAAAAACTCAACCACCACTTCCATATATGCAAGGGAAGCAACATTCTTGTGTAAAGAGAGAGAGAGGGACAGATAGTAGACGAAGGGTTTAGTGCTAATGCTCAAGTACAAGAGGAAACTATACATACAGTCTTGGTTTAGCCTGAGCACAAGTTGGTTAAAAAAAATAGTGGAGAGGTTGTTGAATGGGCGGCATTCTTTACTTTTCTTGTGATTCCGCATGAAATAGAATAGAATATCGAGTGGAGGACACTTCCTCTGACATGATCACGTGTGTCCACAGTCAAGTCCTCTATTGTGTTCACAATGTGTATATGTCCGGGTATGAGGGACGGCGAGGAGCAGCACGACCAGGACGGCATACATGAAACGAAATTGATATCCTCAAACAACAACCAGCCTTTCATCCATCATTAGACTTGGCTCCCACAATCCACACAGTATATGCGTACCTTTTTATAAGCTTATCTCTATATGTACATATATATATATTTATAAATGTCTAAATTCATAAGCTGATAGTCCTCAAAGTCCACTTGTGCTTCCTGCTGGTTCCAACTCAAGCTTCTAAGAGGAAATCAAGTGTCGGTGTGGAAAAGGCTGACTAAAAAAAATCATCTCCACAATTTTTTTAAACTCATTCTATTCTACTAAATATCCGAGCTTATTTCGGGAAGCCAGCAAAAATTGTCAAATTTAAAAAAATACACACGACAAATTCATACCCATGGACAGCCTTTAGAATTAAAAAAAATCACTCTTAAAATACATATTAAAAAATACATACGTTTACACAAAGGCAAGAAACCTTTAGAATTTTTATAAAAATGCCAGTCTTTAAAATTGAAGAAGTTTCTGAATAATATTCCAAGGATTTAAATGGTTAAATAAAAGCTCTCCTTTGTGTATTTATGCCTAGCTTGAGGCAAGGATTTCAGAAAGTCAGGGAAAAGTCAGAGAACCATGGAATATTATTCAGCTTTTAAAAGGCTTTGTCCTCTTATATTTTCTCTAAATGCATGTGGAAATTTTGTGGAAATCCGTAAAAGTGGAAAAAGTTGTTGAAATAAATTAGAGCCATTCATCAAAATGCGATGATGGAGTCTTGGGCCTTTGGATGGGAGCAAAAGAGGAAAAGGAACACAAAAGCAAAATCTCCAGTGAAATTAGTCATAATTATGACGTTGTTATCCCAATCCTCCTTCTCGTCGCCCCTACTATAAAACTTATACACAAGCTCCACTTTAATACATGGCATATTATATCTTTATACACACGTACAATACACAACCTCGGCTTTTATTTACTTATTATTTAGTCTCTTCCTCCCAGAACTCCTATGTATGAGATCTCAATGGAAATAAACGCAACCCACATATGGTTTCATATTTGCAGGATTTTCAACAAATGAGGAAACACTCGGCTTTTTCCGTCCACACGTTATATTATCAACTCTTCTCATTTTAAAGGGATACGGGGCTATTTACTTATATTCTTACAGTATATAGTTATATGCACACCCTTTATATAATAGCGTGTACACAAACTCCCTGACCAAACTCATGTAGACTTGAACTTGCTAGAATCATCCCATCCTTTTGAAGTTTCAATTAGGCGAGTTAGTTGGTGTAACTAAAGCCGGTGGTTGCTCCGCTCTCGCCATTTCTTCTCACTGTCAAATGAGCTTAATCAAAAAGCCGGGTAACTTCATCCGCTCTTCTCCACTATACCGTCCATGCTCAAAAAGAGACGCTCCTCTCTCCCTAAACCCTTACATAGTACAATTCCTACTCTCAACATAACACTTGCGTATATGTATTTAATACTGACTCTGAATTTAAACACACCTAACGTCACACATTGTACATGCATACACATTCTATATACATATGTATATGCACGTATTTTATGTTCATGCACATATTTACAAATACATTTCTCATCTTTAAACAGAGAGAGAGAGAGAGAGAAAAGCTGAGAATTTGTGAATAAGTTGCAAAGGAAGAACTAAGGCAGAGCTTGAATTTCAGACTGTATAAGCACAGACCATTGAAGCAAAGGGAACATTGTAATTGTTTAGGCTCTCACTTTTAATACAACAGAGCCATAGCAAATGCTGGAGAGGAAAAGCTGAGTGAGAGGACTTGTCTACGAGAATTTCTCCGGACTCAACACGTACTACTACGTAGTGCCGTAGAAAATGCAGACATAAATATATATTTCAACTACATACACACTTCCAGCCCATGTAATATACATAGTACCAGTATGGAGAGCAGAGGTTCATTATTTAAATCCATGTGGAAAGACGCGTTTTAGTCTTGTTCCACTAAACATATATAGTAGTGTGTGCTGCTGCTGCTACTGCTCCTGGAAGGATGTGAATGTGGAAATGAAGCTATTCTCCCTACATATTTGAATGCTCTCTGAAACAATGTTTTCCGCTCTTAAAATAAACTCCGTATATAGGTTTATCCCGGGTTTTAACTAACACAGAGAGTATACTTTCTAATTCAGCGCCGTTATTACACACTACTAGTAAAATTCTAGTGAAATAGGCAGGGAGCCAGTGGTGTTGGGCTATTGTCTCAATGAGAATTTCCAACAGAAATTATTGTCAAGTTCGATGGTGCACTTGGATAATGGGCTACATTGTCAAAGAAGGCAAGCCAAGCATTTATCTATGTCATATCTATGTGGATTTCCCAATTTCATATTATATCCTTGTACGGCTCTACCTTGTACTTTTAAACAACCCTTCCACATGGTCCATTACTTTACAGGAAAAGGGTTCCTTTTGCAAAATAATTGCAAAATTTCAAACTAAATACATGCACACACACACACACACACGCTGGCGTCCATACATTAGAGAAACAAAGGGATATTAGAATAAAAAGAGGCTATGGCTGATTATATAGAAAGAACTTGCATGCCAAGTCTCTCCTATATCAATGGATCCACGCCAACAAGTAGTCGTATAATGAGAGAGCCTCACGCGTGTAAGTGCTATTCAAGTACCAATCTACAAGTATAAGTATTTCGAAAAGGACTGAGGTAATGCAATACAAGTGTGTAGTGGAGGAGGAAGGAAGGGAATTCTCATTGGATTTTCTCTTATCTTTTTAGTTTTAGAGCTCTACGGACGACACTAATCGTTTCCTTCAACTTCAAAGCTTCAAGTAATTAATCATTAGAAGAAAATAATTTCTTATTCCTAACCATACACTTGTTTTTTTGTGCTAAAACTATAAGTATATATATAAATTGTACCTGCTAATGTCAATAGCCCCTTTCTTTTATTTCTACACATGCGATCATGCTCACGGCGACTATTTATTCTTCACCAGTGAGGAAAAAGAAAGATGTGGAAAGATGATGTGTTTTTTCCTATTGTTTCTTCTCACATTGTTTTAAGTTGGATTGTGTCTTACAAAACACACAATACTTTTGAGTATTACTAAAGTATTATTATAGATTGCTTCAGGTTTAATATTTTAGCCCAAAAACCGGCAATCCTACAAAGGGATGGATTTGGACAGTTAATATGGAAGATGAAAGCATGGATTAAAAGGGACGAGCATCTCTTGAATCTCTACGTATACGCTTAGATACGCTGAGCATGTTGAAAAAGCTTTTGTTCTTTCAAATCTGTCATGATAACTTAAGCGTATGCATAAAGTACTGAGGCAACTGTTTGTGCATGGAATTTGTGCACCGTCCCTAGTACTCTATCCTCTTGACAGCTTTAACTTTTCCTCCAGTAACACTCATCCTATAGAACGTGTAGCGACATAGGCACTACCATGTAATTCCATTCCTTTTACCCCATGGATTAATTGCTGTCTCGTTTGGAAAATATCGTTGGATGTAAAGTCTCTGTATTATTTACATGGATTTATTTATGCAGGATCCCTCACCAGAAGCAAATAGTACGACGATACAGTCAACATTTACTATTATTTATGTAGTTAACAAAAATAGGACATGAAACGTAGGGGGAAATATGTTGCTTACAATATTTTGCAAGAGAGTGACGTCCTGGTTTAAAAAAACAAATTCTTTCCTATGAAATCCTTTTTTCCGCATTTAAAAGATGTATGTTTATGCAGAAGGGAAGTGTCATCCCGCAGGTGGTGTTGACGACTTTATTGAATTTTACAGCTCATAAAGTCACCTGTCAATGCTACAAAAACCTAACTTGTTTTGTCAATTTTAAAATCTTCCCATTAATTCAGAGCAAGAAAAGGAGCTGGTGTGTGTGGCGACATGGAGCCTTGTAAGGTAGCGGCTTTTTTAATGGAATCTTCATAAAATGCTTGTATCACTTTCGCTGTACTTTGAATTTATTTTTACGACTGCTAGGTTCACTCAAGTAGGCATAGAGTTTCCTAGCATAAATACATTGGAAACGACAACATTTTTAAGAAGAACAATTCCTTTGAAATTACACCTACGTCGCCTAAATTTATTTCAGTTTCTATTTAATAGTGCATTTACATTACGTTGCATGCATATGCATTTGAATTGATAATAAAAAACAGTAAACATTTTTTTAAAAATCTTGTGGGCTTAAAAACGCTTGAGTTTTGCAAGGAATGTTTTGAAAAAATGAAGAAAAAAAGTTAAATAATTTAACTTGTGTAGGAGGTAGGAGGATTTTACGAGGGATAGTTAAAAGTTCGAAGTGACTTTGTCCTTTCAAATGATTCAAATTGGATTGTAGGAAAAGATGTGATTGCGTGATTTACTGTTTACACATGTACAAAATAGAATTCCCAAAGTTTAAAGTATCACTAATTTTTAATCCTTTCCACAAACACTAATTTCCTTTGTGGACCAAATCAAGCCAATCTATCTCTACATTTATGCACCCACCGACAACTCACATTTATCTCCTTTTGAGATGCAAGACTAGGAAAAATTTGCCATGTAAAATAGTCCGTTCGTTCGAAGGAAAATAAAATAGTTTTTTTGTTGTGTATAAGGAAACCAGGAGATAATAATATTAGGGAAGGTTTTCTATATAGACAAAGCAAACTGTAAGTACATTATTAGAATGAACAATAATAATGTAAGGGAGACTATAAATAGGAAAAGCTTGTTAATTCCTTGGTTGACTTTCCAATTTCAATGGAGGGATTAAGTTGAAGCGGTGCTTGTAAAAGCGGATAGAATTTCATTGGAAAATCCAATAAAAAAGGGTTCTAACCTTTTTCTCCAAGCTTTTTTCCTTTCCCTATACTTTTTTTTACTCTTCTACTCCTACTTTTCTTATACATAATAATTACTACGCAAGTGTCCCTATATACTTTTCCTTTCCATAAAAATGACTTTTTTTCCATTTCCTACTCTCCTACTCCTCCCGCTGAAAGAAATGATATAGGAGAAAAAGGGAAAAAATGAGAATTTTTTATACACTTGTTGTACTAACTTGTATACACAAGGGTACTCCTCTGACAATGAGTATACAGATATACGTGCATATGTATATATGTATATATTCATAAGGTGCTTTTTTCATGATTACTTTTAAGCCAATGCTCATGGTTGAGACTGCATATGAGAGTAGTGAATTTTATTCTATCCATAAGTATAAGGTGTCCATACAAAGTAGAGAGGAAGGTAAGAGCATAGAGAGAGAGAGAGAGAAAGAGTAAAGAGAGCAAGAGAGCGAAAAGAGTGGAGGAGGAGAGAAAGAAAGAGAAAAGTAAAAAGGTTCCGTGTGATGATGATCTTCTTAAGATGCAGACTCACATGCCGTTACATGAGCAGTAATTTCTATTTCGATTGGATGACATTAGATTACTTTGCCGGAGGAATATCTAACTTCTCATATTCCTACTGACGTTCATAGTTTCACATTAAGTTTTACTCCGGTCATAGCAATAGATGAAGATAGCATGTGCAATTCGCCGCTTTCTTCTCCTTTTCTCTCTCTCTCTCTTTCTCGTTCCCTTCCATGAAATTACATGTGGGTTACATGGCACGTTAAATATGTACATGGCCATGTGAGTACATATCCTGTGAACATTGAGGCACATACTCCTGCACTCACCGTGACTCTCTCACACTGTCCCAGTCACACGTTTCTCTCTCACTTCCCTTTAGCTACAACTAAGCTTTTGCGTAAAAACTATGCACAAGGATGGAGACATACGTGGAATGTAAAGTAGTGGTAGTTCAAGTGTGTTATGACTTCAACTCATACACATAGGAATTTTCGACGAAAGATTTCTTGTCGACTCTGTATATTATGTAAGTATACATGGATATACAAAAAAGGTACATGTATAAGTGTAAGAATTCTGCTCCAAGGGAAAGCAGACTGGTTAAAAGGAAGAATAGAAAAGTTATTTATAATTTTGAATTGGAACATGGGATTGGGGGCTCTTTTCACGTCGCGTTAAGGATTTCCATAGAGAGAAACCTCGTAATAAGACACACTTAAATGAAATTGTGTATAACTCGAGAAAATAATGAAATCTTCTCCTTTTCTTCAGGCTATTTCCACAAAAGCCGTCCTTTCTCTCCGTACAATTCTTTCCCTTGTCATTATGCTCGTGTTCAATGAGTTCTCTAATGAAAATCCAACACTTGATTTCCACCCTTAACTTCCCTTGATCCGCCCTCACAATAAACCGACAGGTTTTTCCTCTCATCTTTATACAGTCATTTCGTGCATGGGTTAAATGAATGAAATATTACTTTCTCTGTCTCTCTCATTCTCTCTGCTATATCTGAACATTGGAACTCTACATATTTCAAACAATTTACCCTTCCCACCTTTTATTCTTTACCATAAATACAGCGCATAAAATATTATCTACAAAACAGAGTCTCATTCTAGCAGATAGCTATATGTAATATTTTCTATGAGAAATAGTACAACACTACACAGATATGTCTGCTTTTTTCATTACAAATCTGATTGTGTGGTTCCAGTCATGTGCACCAATGTAATAGGAAACATGATGAAACCTCGTTTCACTCTTTTATTTGTTACTTTTACTTGTCTTTATTTGTTTCTTCTATATGTATATGACCTCATGCTATTAGCAGATAAGGCTTTGAATAATACTCTTGAAATTTTATAGCCTTAAATAGTACACCTTCTATGTAGTAACTACTACATTTAAGCCAACGGTTCTATGTCTCAAGAATACTTGCTTCCAGTAACAGTCGAATGTTCAAGCTTATAATGTGCTCAGATGTATGTGCTTTACTTACATCCCTGCATGGACACACAAGGACCGGATCTTTCGAGCCAGACTCCGCGATTTAGTATGAATTATTTTCTGTGAAATTCTATTTTTCCGGTGGAGCGTGTACGTAGAGGCTCATGTGAATATCTAGAAGAAATGCTCAAAGCTTTATTAGGTATGTATAAACATTATAGTGTTGGGGTATACACTGGAGAGTGAGAGAGAGGAGATAAAGGAGATTATGTAATAAGAGTTACGTCATCCCGTAACATATATGTGTACGGTTGGTGCTGAAACTATTGGATTGAGGAGGAAAAGCTTTTAATTTATTTACGATGGCGTTCTTGTAATGTGACTCTTTTCTCACACAGCGGGAGATGACGAGGTAACATTGCATTTGTGCCAGTCCTCCGGATTAACTTCCCCTCACGAAAAGGCCGTGTGTACGGTGCCTCTCTCTCTCAGTATATATATATGTATACCTACCTACACGCTTCCAGTACGAAAGTACACATATATAGTAAATACTCTATATTTTCTCAGGCTTACTGTTATAGAGATGCGTGAAAAAATGACGTAGTTTCAAGTGTGTGAACGAGACAATGTGTAGTCGTATATTTTTCCATAGGAAAAGGTATTTCCAGAAAGTTGGTATTTCACTCATATTTTAGCATTTTCTATGGTTTTGTATCTATACATGTATATGTTGTACCGTTGTAGGTATATTCCATTTATATTTATATTTACAAACCCTGTACAGATTAGATAGTACAAATGCATGTAGACCGATTGTACGAACCTGTCTCACAGCAACTGCGGCACATTTGTCTATTAACCCCCACACAGAAGGAGAAAGTGGGACAGGGAGAATATTGCTTACGCATACAATAGTCTTGGTCTCTTTTTTCCTACGTAGTTGATATATTTTGAAGGAGAAACAATGTTTAGAAACAGTAGGGCACATAACAACAATAAGGACAGAAGAAGAAAAGGAGGAAATTCCTTTTTTATGCATGACACTGAACTAAAGATATTATTATATATGCTTGGGAAGGCAAGAGAGAGAGAGAGAGATACTTGTAGAGTATTAGGAGAATGAGGTAGTTCTGTAGTTGTAGTAGAAAAGTCTGTAATAAAAGTAGAAGAAAGTGACTGAGCAGTTGCCTTTTTATTTTATAGCTTCATTTCTCGCTCTCTCTCTCTACACGCGTGTAAACTTATGCGAAACTGTTGTTCTCTCTCTCTCTCTCTCCGGCAAAGAATTTATTTTTAATGCGATTGTTACAATTACTCGGCTCTCGAGGAAATTATGACTTTTTTCGCTCGGCCAGTCACATGCTGGGAAATGAATTGCATCGCTGGTTCCATTTAACCCCGTCTTTCCTCAACTAAATAATTTATACACTTGTGAAATTTTATGCTTGCATTCCTAATGGAACCAAATTAGTAGGAATTTTGCAAAAGTTCCGCAGTTTACACATTAACCAATGCACATGCGAACAGTTACAGACTTTCTCTCTCTCTCTCTCTCTCTCTCTCTCTCTCTCTCTCTCTCATACACACGAGTGACGACGGGGATTTCCGTGAATTAACTTTCCAACCATAGAAAAGTAGTTCTCGCATTTCCACAAGTGTTTCAAACTACAGTCGTCCGGTTTACTTTTCACAACATCACCCGCATCTATGTATGTACATCATATATACATATATCTGTCCATCTAAATTATTACATAAGTATAAGAATTGTATAATATATTTTTTGATACCACAACACACACATATGATCCTTTTGGCAGTATAAGTATATAGGGTATTATTTCATAAGTCCCTAAGACTATAGTATAGTGAGAGTCTGTTGGAAACTATTAGAATGGAGCATTTGTACTTTGTTTATGGCTGTCTCCATCTTTGCTCTTATTACTATGACCTTCTGACATCCGTGGTGGGATCAGTTGCTGTTCCTGCCTCGGATATTACAGTCATTCCAAATGTTATATAGGAAATAGGAAGAAAGTTGCAAGTTTTATGGAAAAGCTTTCTCCTATAGACTTTATTGTGGGCAATAGGATTTTCTTTCTCTACTATACTATGCTCATACATACACACATACTTTTGATACACACACACACACTGATAATTTATTACCAAAGTATTTTCCCAGCAATTAGCACCCGTCCAAAAAAGACATTAATTATTCTTACGGTCTTTCTCCTCTCAATCCTTATAAGACACTATAAAGGAAATTGGCTTTAACATTCTTATATATTAATAATATAATATAATTTTTGGAAAAATCTTATGGATAAATTCCCCGGATATAACAGCTTTTCTATGATATGGAAACGCATCTTTATTATATTTCTTTCCATAAGAATATCATATGTTGACTCTAGTCTTTCTTCCTACATATGAATATTATCTTGAAGGTTTTCGTAGGATAGAAGATAGGAAGCTTCTTTATTTACTTAGAATCTTCTATATTAAAATTCTAAGGAATACAAAAGGAAGAGAGAGAGAGGAGAGGAGAGCTGGAGTGTTTTTCATGGCAAGACTTTTGAAAAGTTATATTTTGTTGCTGAAACCTTTATGCAATTTTGCCTGACTTGATTCTTGCTTTTACTTCATCGCGTTAATGAACATCACAAGAGATTCTTCAACTTTCACTCATCACGCATATCCTGTTTATGGTATATTTTCAAGAATTATCTTATACACGTTGAATAATTAACTTTCCTCTCTCAGTTTATACAAATCCTATTCAACCGTAGAGAGATATTCAAAGGAATATGTACGGGATGTATGGTCTGCCTCGGGATCAGTTTGAAAAGGGAAAAGTTTTTCGTGGTATTTCTACTATGAACATATTAAGCTTTGATGGGAGTTGTGTGTATACACAAAGGTTTAAAAAGGATGTAAATACTTGTATTAGCATACTCTACCATCATGTATAGAAATAGCGTACAAGCTTAAATTCTTATATAACACACATCATGTAAATATTTACTGTAGTATTCATCCGGGAGGAAAACTCATTGTCACACTTGAGTTGTAAACTAAGCTCCTCCATTGCCTAGATGCTGGCTCAACATATGGAGGGATACCTACACTTAATTAATCTCACAAGACAAATGGACTAAAAGGTAGGGAGAAAAAGTTTAGCGTGGTAGGTAGTAGGAGTGTAGTAGTAGAAAAGTTGGAGATGAGAAATATGATTAAATAACAAGTCGACATAATTGCAGTGAAAGTATTTCGTTTGATACTCTCTCTCTCTCTCTCCGGTTCCTCTCTAGCAAAAAGAGTCATTATAGAATTCCTCCCGGCGTTTCATACAATAGAAAAGGTATACGCATAAAATACATATGTTGAAATTCCTATGATGTTTGCCAACCAGAACAAAAGACATTGTCATTTTAATATATATACATAAAATTGCGAAAGTAATAATAAAAAGAACGTACTTGAATAGCAACTTTGCTATGCAGTCAGCAGTGTTTACATATTAATATTTGAAATAATCCTGTATATGTGCATACCAGCAATAAATTTTCTTGGTTGGGAAGATATTTTTAAAAAATTCAAGGAACGTATAACAACGTAAGTTTACTGATGAATTTATAGCCCCGTGGCTATAAACAACACATGCTTTTGTACGTCGGGTTATTCTATGTATGCAAATGAAATGAGCAGCTTTTATTCAAGCAGAATTTTGTCATGATTTTCAAATAAGTATGTTTGATTCCGCAGGAAACTTTTTAAATCCTAGTTTACTTTTGGGTAGAAAATAAATAAAAGTGTACTTTACTTCTCCGGAACTTTCATCCAAGAGTGTGCTTTATTCCTACCCTCAAATGGATCTAGTTTATTTATGAATGATTAATGTGGAAATTGAGACAGACGATATAGGGAGAAAAGTAACTGAGGGAGAGAGAAAGAGCAAGTTGAAGAGTTGAAGTTGTTGGTAGACCACTCTACTCCATTCCCCTTCATCCTTCCACGAGAATTGCCCCTTGAATCAGACCAAAAACCTAATTCAATATTCATTAGCCAACGTACACGGAATCAATTACTCTTACCGTAATGCCCATGTACATTTCAATCCAATGGTATCTCTAGCGAGCTGATCTTTGGAGTAAAAGTCACTGGAAATGTCCAGCAGGTACATTCCATTATCACCCACACATTCCCCCACAAGTGTAGCTTCGCTCCTGGATGGATACGACTACATATGTATATCCCATGTATATATATATACGCGTACATACTTACTTTTGAATTCCACGAGAACCTTTGGTTTTTTTCATTTGGTAAAAGTTGAAAAAACTCACTTAGTTTGATTTTAGAGGGAGAGGATAGAGGGAAAGCTCTGGACTTATGTTCAGAGACTCATGGCATGCCCGCCGAGGCTGCTGATGATCTCCGGAAGCGGCAACGATGGAATTATCAATATGTACAGGAAGTAGTAGTAGCACAGTAGCACTACAGCAAACCAAATGTGAGCTTTTATTCCAGTCACGTTGGTTTTGATGTAGCCACTTGGTTTCTTCCAAGAATTGCTGATTTAATTTAATGCCATCCTTTGTTCTTCCAGATTACTTTGTGTGACCGACACATTCACACACACGCTCCTCGTCTCAAACAGTCGTTGAAAGAAAGAGAGAGAGAGAGAAATACTAGTAGAGAAAAGACAAGACATAAAAGAACAAGGCACGGAATGTACTTTTCAAATAAGCTTTTGGGTTTGAATTAATGAAGTCCATGATCAAATTCCTACATTTTTCTTTCCAAAGGTTGGGCCTTAGTTATACATACATACAATTCCTGGATTATAAATCCAAAAACATATAAAACAGAAATCCACCACAATCTATGTTGCTCACACTACAGGAATATTTTTTTTCAAAATCTCTCAAAATAAAATATACTCTGGCCTCTGAAAGAAAGTATCTATACATGAAAGCACATGTCGAAGACATGCCATCCTTTACTTTTTGCTCGACAAGTGAGAAAGAATATATACTTGAGAAAAGTAGTAGGAGGGGAGAGCCGTAGCGTATAAGTGTGTGCTGTTCCTGAGAACTTCTCCTCCTGTTTTTCAATTAGCTTGTTAAAAAGCTTAACCTGTGTTTGTCAGAGAGAAATTGTGATATTTTTGCAAATAATAGCGAATCCAATCCTTTGCTGCAATATTTCTTCTATTACAACTAGCTATAATCAAAGGGAACCAGCGGAACATATTGAGTGTTTTATGGGGCTATCATTACATGCGCATGTATTTATACTTATCAGACACATTGAATACGCTTTGCTCTCAAGAACACAACTTTTTCTGGGTTACCATACCATCATAGTTTTCTCAAAGCAATGACGAGTTGAAGAGAGAGAGAGGGAGAGGGAGAGAGAGGAAAGTTGTTGAAAAGGGAAAAAAGGAGGTGAAGATGTGAGCCGAGACGGTTGGTATTTTCACGGTTGAGTTAATTTGGCAGCATTTGATTCCATACTGGTAGAATACGTAGGAGAAGACTTGCCTCTGCCTGTTTGATGCTGATAAATTGATTGCATTGATTCACGAAATTGTGGAAGGAATTGTTCCAAGTTTCAATTTCTCATTTCTTCATCTTCCGTCTCCTTCATCTTTTTCCACAGCCGATGATTTCCTATTGTCTGTGGCTCCATTACATTCATCAAAAGCTTTAACAGCCGGAAAGACAGAAGGGGTGAGAATATCAAAAACCGGATGAGATATTAATATGTACATGAATATGTAGATATAGTCATTCTAAAACCCAGAAACCATAAGAAAATAGAAGGGCTGAAGCTTTCTCTCTTTTAGCTTTACATCTACTATACGCGTCTACCACCCAATTTCCCCCTACGGTTTCATGTAGCTAAAGCACAGCTGGTTCCATTATAATCGTGAACTAAAAACTGGCACATGCAAATGGAACGGAGTCTTATTATTAGGAATGAATAGAGAATAAAAACTGTCTGCTTCATAAAGTGGCATAATTAAAAGGGTGAGCTTACCTTCTTCCTTGCTTGTCACAACCAGATTTTCCAGATCAACTTTTTCCCTCGGCAAATCTTTTGCTTGAGTAGGAGCAGGCAGCGTAACATGTATAGGTAAGTTATGTAGTGGGAATGTACTACAAGAGGGCCTCACGCAATTTTCTCTCACCATATGGCAGATACATTACAATATTTTATACTTGCACTTTTTATGCACGTTCCAGAGAGTGAGAGAGAGAGACAGGAGAGAGAGAAAGTACAAGAAAATACCCAATTCTGATGAGGTATCTATTGTACAGATCGAGTGGTGAGTGAGTAAATCTTTCGGTTGAGCTCATCCATCAAAAGTTATTCATATCAAATGGTCTTCCCTCGATTATCATCTCTCTCCAACTCTCACTCCCGTGGGTATCCTCTCTCCACTCTCTCTCTCTCTTTATAATATTCATAAGTACTGACGTGGTTGGGAGACATCGCGTGTGTACTTATTCTTCTCCTCCTCCCCTACTACTCGGAAAAAATCCTCCGCTCATATTACATTCATTCTGTGGTTTCTCCTTCTCTCATATAATATTCTTCCTTGTAAGTATTCTCCTAACTGGGACATTTTCGTTGGTGATTTACACATTCTGAGAGACGTATATAATAGTTATGTATAAGGATGTATGTTTCCCATGACATGTGCCCCATTATTATTGAAAGTGACTGGCGTTACAGAGAAGGGATGCTGCATGATTTGCTGGGAAATCTGGGGAAAATTACATGAAATGCTAATTTAAATGCATGAAAAAATAGAATTATGTAAATTCTTTCACAAAATAAACGATTGCGGATTCAAAAAAAAATTACTTTGGAATAAAATTCCATGTTACATGTTGTGAGTGTGTCGGTGATGTAGTGTATGGTGTGATGTGCTTCATCGATTTGTCATCGTGTCTGTCTCTCTGAGTGTGTTCTTTTTCCAAGTTTTGGGTCAAAAGGAAAAAGATTGGAGGATGATGGAGATGCCTTCATCCATATTCCAAGGGTGAATTTCATGCCAGAATTTTTAAAAAAGAACATTCTTATTAGCTGAAACCATGTCAAAATTATGTGTATCAATTGTATGCATGTATCTACTCCGGATACTGACGGAATATAAGAAAATAATAAAAAGTAATCATAATGCAAATTCCTATGGATTTTTCTTGGGAAAAGAATTCCATTGAAATAACATCTGAAGGAAACTTTGAAGTCTCCATAGTACATATATTGATTCCTTTTACAGATCTCTTATATACATGTATAAGATATACACAGAAAAGTCTCAGTCAGGCAAAACAAGTCCCAGAAGCTTCTATATACATGCATATATAGTACGCCCATCAATTCCTTCAGAGTGAAAAGGACGATATAGTTTAAAAGAGAAAGTAGCTAACAACAACAGTTTGAGCTGATCGAGACGACGATGGCTTTGATATTAAACTTTTCTTCTCTTCTTTTGTAAAGTCCTCACAAGAGAAAGTTCAAGATGGGTCCCTTTTTTAAAAAGTGCTTGGGACATGGCATGGCATATCTTCACAGACTGATTCCATATCTAACAGAATATTAATGATCCTGTCACGCACAAACCACAGTCATCTACTGCTTTCACTTTTCCAATGAACCAAAGAAAGATGCTCTATCCTAACTTTCCCTACAACTATACAACTTATCTCTTTTCCCATCTCCATCCTAAAAGCTTTCCACATACACAAATATTCCGTCCACATACAATACCCGTGCAATCTTTTTTTGAAAAAACAAACCTAATCCGTCCTAACTCCTGATTAAACAATGTGCACAAGTTTCTATTACATAAGGAATTAACAATCCTTGTTGTTGAAAGGTTGGTAAAAATTCAGGCCTGGGAAACTTTCTACTGTTTCCCTTTGGTCTTGGCATTGTCCTAAGAACTCATCTGCGGCCTGTATATTTTCTTCAAGGAGAATTGCTGTGTATAATGAAAGGCATTCTACTTCATTCGGGCTTAGTCTTTCACAATAGACCGTGGCCTCACTAATGGAATGCCTTGGCATCTTAATAGCATGGACATGTCTAATGATAATGAGTCGCAAGGAAGCGATGGGGGACAACAATGCAAGTGATTTATGAAGTTTCGAAAAACTCCAAAGGATAAACACCAACTCATTCTCCACATTTGTCTTGAGATCCTTCTCGACAAATAATTAAACGCATGCAGAAACAAAATACACTAAAATCCGAATTACTATGCGCGTCTATAAATCTTACAGCAGCATAAGCATCCATTCTCGTTATATTGCAAAATACAAGTGTTTTTTTTTACTAACGCAACAGAACAACAAAATTCTTAACTCCATACTACTGAAAAATTAAAGCGAATTCACTGCTATACAGTTTATTGTTCGCCCCCTTTTCAGTTACACGGGAACGTGCATGGTTGACGTCCAAGCGCTATATTCGTAATGAGCTACACCGCACCGTGGCTACAGCACGCGCTGGTAATCTTATATAATTCCAACGTGCTAAAAAGACGCTCCTCTTCCAGCACAATGTTACCTTTCCATTGAAAGTTTCTCGTTTCTTATGAGCAATAGCATGTGTGTTAACGTTTTTACGAGAGTTTTAGCATTTGCCACCTCCTACAGTTTAGTAAACAGCTGAATCAGTGGCAGTGACTGAGTACAACTGGAAACTGGAAAGAATTGAATAATTTGATTGGCTAATTCTTCTGAATCGTACTTGTTTTTGGATTTATTTAGTTGATAATGTTATATTTTATATTATATGCTTGGGTGTGTACGTGATTTATATCAGCTACGAAGTAGAGACATTTTAGTTTTTGGCTGGAGTGTGCACATAATTGCCAATAATAGGAAAAAATCAATTTTGTATTTTTATTTGAATGCAAAAAACTACTAAAAGGAAGTTTGGGTTAACTTATCTCAGAATTTTATAGTAGATTGACATAATGTGATATCAAGGCAATTAATTTTTTAAATTAGTCGTGAAGAAGTATAGATTTTTTTTTATTGCTGAGTCGCCAATTGGTTTGCTTGTATAATTTGAGAAGAGACTTTTGAATGGGTTTAGCTTTAGCCAAGACTACCTTAGCCCTTAGTAACGTAGGTTTTTGTGATGGATTTAAGTGTGGAAATTAGTTTTTGGGTGACACTATAGAGGTGCTTTAGTATCTGAATTGATTTAGAGGATTTTTGGGAGTTGAAATACACGAAGACAGTAAATGGTGGAGTGAGGAGGATGATGGAGCTGTGTAAAACGAAAGGACAAGATGAGGATAAGTGTGCTAATTGTGGTAAATCCATGGTTCAAGGGAGAATCGAATGTTTGAATGTGGTTAGTAGAGTGCAGTTTATACCAGTTAGTGGGAAAAATCGTAGTATTGGCAATTTGAAGGCAGTGCTGACGGAGAATGTGTCAGTCTATGATGCATTGAACAGTATTTACCGTTTGGAAGAAAGAAAATCTGACGTTAGGAGCTCGGGGGAAGGGAAGTTGGCTGTTTGTCAAGTGTGCTCATTGGTTCTACATGATTTGTTGAGGAATTATCAGGAGTTGGAACAATTAAGGGATAATTCTTCGTTTGTGGGGAGTATCATTGGTGGTGGAGTGAGAATTTCGGATGGAGAAGAAGATGCGGAGGTGATTATAGTAAGTTTTTTGTATTTTAATTGTATATACTTTTCAAACTTTGATTGTATTTTGTGAAGGTGAAGTTTATTTGTTTGAAAGATTATTAATGGTAGAAGTGGATTAAAAGTGGAGTGGTTTGATTTTAGGAGGATTCGGATATCCTTCGTTGTCTGAGTCAAGATTCGGGTGGTATGATTGCTGTGGAGGAGATTAAAGTTGAGAGAGAAGGCCAGGAGAAGAGTGTTTCGAGTCATTGGAATGAAGGCCGTCACCTTTACTCAACAAGGGAGGTCATTGGACGTGCTGCTGTGAGTCCCCTGCGGGAGGTGCCTTTGAGCAAAGCTGAGGTACGGAGGAAAAGGATAAAAGGGATCCAGAGCGGAAAACGAGGTAAGGGAATGAGAAGGAAGGAGGGAGTCGAGAGACAAGCACCTTTGAGAAAAGTTGGAAAAGGAATTGGAGCCGCTCCAAAACCGACACTTTCACGTATGGATAATGTCACTTTCATGGGTATCTATTCCTCATACATTGATAACAATCGTTATGCTAATCTTTTTCAGCAGAGATCATATTTTTCTCGTAACTTCCCTTAGTGCAACAACCAGAACAGACAGAAAACTTGCCAGATGTAAACGTTTTCAAAAAGAATAAGACATCGCTGAAGGGAAGGACTCGGAACCGGAGCCAAAAAAGCCCGAAGGAGAGGCAACCCAAGAGTACGTAAATTCTTAATGTAGATGTACGCATATGTTATGCTCCACGATTTGTTTGGACAGAATTGTGGCTTCGATTTTTAAAGCCGATTTTTAGAAGAATTATGATATTGTAGTCTCCTATTTTGGCATCTTTGAGACAGTTTTAAAACTAAATCCATGTAATTAATCTGTTGAATGTTATACTTTTTTTGTTTTATTTTCAGCTGAACTGTGTGACGAATGTCAGAAAACTTTTGCAACCAAGAGATATCTCAAATTACACAAATTAGGAAGACATGAAGAAGCGTACGAGTGTTCCAGATGTCAAATCGCAGTTACTGAAACCATGCTTCCAGTTCATTATGACAAGTATCATGATAGCAAGCCGGTGGCTTGTTTCTCATGCAGCTCTTGCTCTTATAGAACGCATACTTCGAGTAACATCAAAGCTCACATATCCCGCGTTCATACTAATGACCAAGTTAGAATCAAGACGGAGTTGTAAAATGTCGTTTATGTCTTATATTTTGGTATTTCATTTACTTTTTGTTCTCCTTTGGCATTTTATCACTAAATATAATAACACGAACTAGTAGTCAGCTATGTTACCTTTTTTTTTACTTCATGGTCCTATATGTGTCGTTTAAAGTTTACTCATTAGCATTATCTTCCGTGTTCACCATGTTTATTTGACTACCCGAGATAAGGTACAACTGTATTCAGAGGCGTGGTTACATTTACTTTTTACAGTTTAATCTTGGCTGGAGGGATTCATGTTGACTGATTTATGTTGGTAGGGAAGCACTGTCCGGATTGCAGTCACATATAGTCTTTGACATAGATGATTCAACCTGCGCAATTTTTAAGTTCATTTTTTTACCGATAAGGTCAGTTCGATTAAATTATTTAGTGGCAAAATGAGTTTTTATTGTACTCGCTCACCTTTTGTAAATATTCATTGTACTTCTCCGTGGTGTCGTCGATCCCAGCTCCGTCAGTTGCCTATAATAGTTATGATAATGATCGTTATTAAATTGACATTATTCTTATTAATGACCGTTTCGTTGAACTTTTCGTATAAAGCAAGGGATTTTCATTATTTTAATTACCTGAATTTCGTGCGTTCCTTTAATGTTCTCAACCTGAAATTTGTCGTTTACAATCGCTTGAAATCGACTGTAATCCTTACTAAGTAGGTAAGTAGCTGGAAGTCCATAACTATTGTAATATATTGATGAACTTCCAACGTAATATTTGGAATTAACTTTATCAAGGTGTTCATTTGGATTTAGCAAATGATCAAGAAAATGGTTACATTGACGCATACTTTGATTCTCGCTAGAATCAATGTGGTTGTTTGAGTGCAGGCGAAAACGTTGGTATTTCTTTATTTTCCTCAACCACAGTAGAAAAGCAAAATAAAGATTTTCCACAGCAAGAACTTCGGGCTGTTGTTGTTGTAGTTTTAGATCCGAGGAAAAGAAGCTCTTCAAAGAAATTTGACGAGTTTCATAAGAATAGAAAGAACATTTCCGCCTCACAAGGTTGACACAATAACCTACGATTTTCCCATTACTCGCGGCTGTTCCAATTACTAAAGAACTGTCGGCGGCAAGTGTGTCCAGTTGGTCGAGGCACCTACCTCGGATGGATAATGAGTCTGGAAATTCGTCCAAAGTTTGAAACGAGCTTGAGGGGTACATTTTACCAAATTCTGAATCATTCAGCTCTACTGTTGCTCCACTATCGAAGTAAGGTCGATGATCTTGAGTAACAATTGAGCCTTGGCCCACGCTTCTGGTAGACGTAATTCGGCCGCCGTGTTGTCTTAATAGTTCGAAATTATTTGGACCCGCTACTTTATTTCTCCTAGGCTCTTCTTCCGATACAACTATTACAGACTCGACTGGTGACAAGGGCTTGGGTTTCGGTCTTGGCTGCATTATCTTATTGGTTTGAACATCAGGCTCGGGTTTCTCTGCTCTCATGATTGATGATGGACTTGGTGTATAACGTTGCTCCAGATTTTTCTTTCCTTTGCCCTTCTTATGGTCGACCTCATCTTCCACGGAAGCTTTTGACGTAGAAGAATTGTAGAGATACACGGATTCCTCGCGCAATCTTTTTAACAGCTCCTTTTCATTTTCTGGGGCATCACAACATCCTGTTGCGAACTTGTACAAAATAAACAACATGTAGAGTATTCCGAAGCCTAGAGCAACCCACAAAATTTGCGAAAGTGTATCCATGATGGAATAATGTGTTCCATCAATTAAAATTTTCGAAATGGCGAAGTTTATTAAAAAGCAATTATTTTGCAGCACAGTCTATCTAATAATTGGCTTGTGAGGTGGTTCTCGTCCAAAATTATTGATAATGAGGAAACATCACTATTATAATAAGAAGGAGGTATTGCTTTTGATAATTTGTGTAATATTTTTATATTACTTTAGGTATTAACTTTCCTACATTAATTTGTACTAATCAGACGGCTTAAGTGGGGTTCAAATATGATGGTAGAATTTACTTTTAGTTGCAAAATCATCACAGTTTCCTCATTTGCTGAACGTCATAATATTTACAAGCATGTTTATGTAAATTCATTTGATATCCGCCGTATATAATGTTGTCATGATTCATGCTATGCTATTAACAGAATGTAGAAAGTATATAGAATAGTGACGATGAATCAATAGGTTTTATTCTGAAGCGTAACCCTGTGGCATTCACATATCTGTTTACAATGTTGGGCGTTATTGCTGGCAGCAGGAAGTGTGTGATATTAATGGTGGAATCAAACTGTAATCACTGTTCAAATATCTACACATGTCTCATGGGACAGGGTCATTGTTTTCCAAGCCCCTGCATTAATTGTTTTCTTGAAAGGGAAAACGAGTGTAAAACCTATGCTAAAGCCTAGAAAGCCATATTTAATAGGAGTACAAATTTGGGTGTTAGTTTTTCCAGCGTGGTAATAACAATTTAAACTATATCCCAAAATAATGCTGGTTGGAATATTCCATGTGAAATGGGCTTCTGTCCCAAGGATGTTGTTGTTACTTTTGGGTTGAGACAGCGGAAGGTTGCCATTTTCCCTGACAAAATAAGCGAGATGACATTACTTAGCAGCTTATCGTCCGACAGGCCATAACATTTGAATAAAATTGCAATTTCCAGACCAGCATCACCCTCACACTACACAATGTGGCAGCTATTTGCAAATAAACTCAAGCATCAACCGACACTACTTGTAACTCTCGTCTCGCACTCGACTTCTCCAAATGTTCTCCACTCTCTGGCAGGCAGCTGGATGATACATATGTAGATTGAAAGTGCGGGAGAAGAGAGAGAAAGCGAGAAAAAATTGAGAGGAAGAGAGAGAGAGAGAGAATTTCTTTCAGGATATCATGCCCATTGGCAGGATTTTAAATGGAACGAATTAATAGTACAAACATGACTATTATCTTCATGATGAAGTTTTTTCTCTCCCGGATTACGTTTTTTTTCAACTTAAAAATTTCCTCTGCTCATTTCATGTCTGATTCTCCATTACTTTTATTTCTATTTATTTTTCTACATCTCCCTTTCCAACTCCCTTGTTCCAGCAGATGCTCTGTTTATGTCCAAACTAAATAGGACAACATTTTCCTAGAAGCTACTTTCGAATTTGTTTAGTGGCTGTTGGCTATTAGAATAGTTCACAATTCTCTCACTTATCTCAGTCTGTCCGATTTCCAGATCCGTTCCTATTAAACATTCATACAACCCAAGACTGAATAAATTCACTAAGTTATGGAATACATTTTACCCGACATCCAAACAGAACACATTTTGCTATATGCTAAGGCAACAACAACAAACATCGTTGCGTTTCATCTGCGCAACCAATTTTGCAATAGTAGTCACATGTTTGTCTGTATTTGACGTATTTATGTATACATTCATGGCACTATGTATATAAAAATTTATAAAAGAAACAGACTCTACTTGAAATTGTTCCTATAGCTGGAAAACGCTTCACCTAAAAATCTAATGTAAACTTATTACATGGAGAAGGCGGGTAAAGGATATTCAGTTAAAAATATAAATTACGTATGAGTAGAAGAGTATAAATATATTTATGAACCCTTAATACTTTACATCCACCCTCAAAAGTTGTATATTTAAATATAAGTAGATACATGGAGCGATGATTAAATATCCTTGAGCTATTTTCCGTTAATATTCCAAATGGTAATAATCCCCTGACATTATTGACAGTCGATAAAATCCCAACAAAAAAAGGGAGCTTTAAAAAACTAGTCATTCTTGATTCTCTCATCCCATCTCTTGAACGATGCACACGATGCTTTTGGCATTTAAATTTCTCACGCTGGAACTTCCTTCCGTAGGTATATTCAATACTTCACGGCTCATCAATTGTGGAGCAAACAATCTAGAGCTGGGTTGAAAGGATTCATTTTGATGCGTATAAATATATACCACATATGAAGAGCTATAGAGTCAGGAGGGGCTTAAAAAGTTACCCCTTTTGCACTCGCTAGTTAAAACTACTCCTTTCCCAAATATATGGAAACTCTGCTATACATTTATATTTGCAGTAAAGAGGAACCGGAAAATAAACTCAGGTTTTATTTGCAATTTGCATATTAAAGTTGTGATCGAGAAGGAACGGGAGAGAAGAGAGAGCCATTTCTGCCTCTTCAGAGTTTCGTTCCTTGTCGTCCCTCTCCACTTGGAATTGTTTCTATTTTGTTGACAATGCTTGTACGGTCTTGTAAGGATGTGTCGAGAGATAATGTAGACATTGAGTTTTAAGTAAAGTGGATCCCATACGTATGTATGTGATGTAGAAATGGGATTATGTACATGTTGATAGTAATGTGATAGGGAAATTGTATGCTTTTGTTGGAGTTTACTGCCACTCCCACTTGGTTTTCCTTAAGATAATAAAAGCGTCCCCAATTGTATGTTTCACATTTGAGTCATCGCCACTTTTCATTTCAAATGGCAAACATTTACTTTTATTTGATTTATCTCACACGATATTTCCTTTCTGGCCTTATCTGCTCCCAATTCCCAACTTTATATTTCAAAGTTAAAAAAATACTTGAATTTTTTGTCGTCCTTCTTTCTGGAAACTCCAGCAGTAGTCATATTTGCAAGTTATGACGATATTTCTCAAATAATTAATGTCATTTTGTAAAAATCTTATTCCCCGACACTTTATGTATATTTATCTTGACAGAGGGATTTCCTTCTTATCTCCTTAAATGTACTGGTTTTTCTCAAAGTCTATAATATATGGGCCTATATACAACCACTAAACATCATGTATTTGCTTACAAAGCCGTGGAATGAATGATTTGTTCTAACTTGCCCTATACTCTTTGAACATACACGAAGACACGGATAAAGTAAATCTGTAAGCGAAAACAGGTCAATTATTTTAAGAAAAAGAAAGTTTTTGCAGCATAGTTAGAAAAATATCCGTTATCTCGTGGCAAAAACCCCAAGTTGCTATCTCCGGCTGTCGTTTATAGTTTTCAAGTGGCAAAAAAAAGAGAGGAGTGGGAAGAGTGAGAGAGAGAGAGAATGAACAAGAGACGAAATAAGGGAAGAAGTAGAATGACGGAGACAGGAGGAAAAAATAGATAAAGGATGTGTTTGTAAAGTGCCGAAGAAAAAGTTGTAGATTGTTCGGGGGAAGGGGGAACCGGCTAAATGTCATATCATGTCATCATAAAGAAAGACGCTTTTCTTTATGTTCTTCCGGTGCTGGCGATGGCACTCAAGCTTAACATTTCCCAAGGAAAAAAGCTTGCTTTATACCCTTTTTGCTGTTGTACTTTTCCCCTGTATATTTATATGTATGGTTGATTCTTTCGCCCCTAACAAATAGCATAACTCTGCCCATTCACAATGTTTCCCTGCATAGCATAGTTACATTTTCCCTTGTATACGACAAGTCATAATGCATATATGTACACATGCTGGGCCATTACATGATCATGATATGGCATTCAAAACTAACGGACATAGCTGGGCTCAAACAGGAGTCGTTACATGACTTTCAATTGCTGTTATGTAAATAAATCCCATAATGATGTGACATTGGGATTTTCCTCAAGACTTTTACGCTCTTTGAGGAAAATAATAAGTGTCTCTTTATGACATGGAATTTATTTCACTGTCTTAGGCTCTCACAGATAAGCTCTATCCCTCCACTGCACCAGTGTATCTTATTGATTCAACAAATGTACATGTATTGAATGTGTTCTGAATTTCAGTACATTAAAAACGAATGAATTGAAGAAATTGATATGTACATATAGTAATGCATGGTTTTAGCTCGAGCTTTCTAAATCCGGATATTTATGTTTGATTCCAGGCGTAACAGGGGTTCAGATCAACAAACTTGACGTTCCAGCTGTGGTCAAGAATGGGACGGATGAGCTGATCATTTTGGACTGTGACTACAATTTGACGGATACGGAGAAGCAGGGGTTAGTCGTCAAATGGTTTTTCAATGGGACGGATAATCAAGTCTACCAATGGATACCTCCAAAGAAACCACAGGGTTTGGGCTTATTCGCCGGTAGACTGGATTTGACCTACAAGGCGTCTGAAGATCCTGACAAAATGTACCGGGCTATGAGAATATTGCGGCCATCCGTCGAATTCACCGGGGACTACATCTGTCGGGTGTCTACTTTTACGAGCGAGGCTTCTAAGTCAGCAGCTATGCTAGTTTATGGTGAGTCCTCTTTTTTCTTTCCTTTTTCTTCTTTCTCAACACTATATAGACTTTCTCTTAATACCTTCCTTTTAATGTACATACATGTAGGGATCTTTTGAAGCTCCTGCGGTATCTTAGAAGACGCATTATCCTTTAGGATTGTCAACTTTCCCCTCAGTTTTAAGTGCATTTCAAGGATTTTGTCAGATACATGAAGCTCATATAGAGAGACACTGTTGACAACTGCAAGAGTATTTTTCCCTTTGTCTTTTGTATCTCTTTGGTTACCACTAAAGGATTGTATGCAGGTGTAGTTCTTAAGGTGTTTGTATGTACAGTACACGCTCCGTAGTTTTTATATTCACTCGGATGCGTTTATTTGAACGAAATATATGTATATATATATTTGTAGGGAGTCTTGTACTATAGTTTCTACACGCAACTTTTTAGGATTTCATTTTGTGACATTTCTAAGTGGTTTCTTTATATGCGTATGACATGCCGATTTCTAAAGAACTATGAATTTCTGCCGGTACTTGAGTCCACAACAGGATGGGCTGGAGGACTTGTCATTAGAGGAGGGAGCTTTTATTCTTTATCTTCTATATAAGCGTATGATTGTAGCTATTTACAGATACAAGGAAACTGTATACTTTTTGTGCGTATTATAGTCGGAATTTAATCTACCATTTACTTTCACCTCCGTATGCATGTATAGAGCATCGCTGTTGTTTCTTAAACAAGAACAATGCAATTTCATATTTTAGAATTTTTTCCTTTGGGTTTTTCACATCTCGAATCTCGAGGACCTCAGGAGTACTTTTTACTTGTGTTTTATGGTAAAGTTACTTTGAAAGATATTTTCATGAATAAGACTTGAAGAAAATTGAAAGTTGGACTTTGTAGAGATTTTATCAAAGTCGTAGTTGGAGAAAAATAGTAAAAGGGAAAAAATTCTAGGTTTTTTTCAAAATTGAGATTGTAAACCAACGGACCTGCTGATGCTTTGAGTTGAGAGTTTGAAGTAAAGAGGAAGAAATGCGTAAGCTTTCTATATCCACTTTATTCACTGAAGGAAATTTATCCAGGTAGTAGAGCATAGGTATTGGGGATTCTGAATGCTCTCGTGGATATTCGGGATTTTTTTTCGTAGAGATTTGAGAAACTCTGCGACCACTTGGAAATGTCAAGTGAATTGCAGAAATTCTAGTTCCGCAATTCAATACATACTAGTACAAGGAGGGAGAAGGAGCTGGATGTGTAGGTATTTTTATCTATACATATGCTTTCAATGGAGGATATATAGCATGTTTGAGGAAAAGTTTTAAAGTCGATAGCAATTTTAGTGCTTTGAGTGATATGAAGGTTTGGAATGAAAGCTAGGGTATATAAATACCTGAGGTGGTATCCGTACAAATGCATGTGTTATATATGTATGAGGACGGATATGAGAAAGTCTATACTTTACTATTGGGTGATCTACAAGGGAGCAATGAAAAATCGGCAGTAAACTCCTTCTGGGCTTTTAGTGGAAGGGAGATAGGGAGTGAGAGAGAGAGAGAGAGATAGAAGGAAGCTTTTTCCTTTATTAAATCAGTAGGATATCAGGACACGATCCGAAAAATGTGAGAAGAATCTATAAATGGTCCCTGTACGTAAGTAAATTTAAGGATTTGTTCTTACACCCTGGAGGTAACCGAGGGGAACCTTTAATAATCATTCAGGTCGACTTAACTTGGAGGATTACGTAAATTTATCGGGCCTACACATACAATTGCAAACAATCACCTGGATTTAGTGTGAAACCTCCTCCATGTGAAATGTCTTTGTCCGAGGAAATTGTCTTTGAGGGGAAGGGCCTTTCCCTTTTCACACCAAGGAATTTACTCAGTCCACCAAATATATACATGGGAAGAATAATAAGAATTTCCTCCCTACTCTTAGCTTGCTTTTGATATTACATTCTTCTGTATGTATTGTTACCATTGTTGCTCCCTTCTTCTTGACACTGCTACTAAAATTTACGGAAGTCTCCCCCGGAACTTGCCTTTTCCAACTGCTGTGAATTCTATTTATTTTATTTAAGTTATTCAGACTTGTATCATTCCCTTGCACAAACACCAACATCCCCTCCATTCTGCTTATTGTTTGGGAGGATTCTCAAAAATATTACTTACACTCTTATGTATATCTTATGTAATAATTCCAGTAGTACAAAAACAAATATCTCTCAAAATATTACCACAAGCCATATCCTACCACAATCATATACTTTTTTGTAGACCTGAACATGTATACGTGGATGAGATAGGGTGTGTTATACCAATAAGAGAAAATACGCTCTCCTGCATTTCATATTTTATTCCGCTGACATTCACGGCGGATAATTTAATCCGAAAACTGGGGAAGCCGCATCATAAGTTTTCATGGGGCCCAGCCAAGAGTTTTCTCTAATGTAATCAACAGTGAAATGGCTTTCCCCTAACTTCTTCTTCTTATTTCTATCTCTATCCACACCTTTCCCCAGTACATATGTACACACACATTCAAGCCCACATATAGTATAAACATCCAGAGAAAATAGCTAAGGTGTACAAAGCCAATTGCAATGTTTCAACATCAAAAGATCCTAAATTTCTCCGCACCTTTCCTTTTTGGGACATTGTACATAAATATTCGTATGCTTAAACATACGTGCATATATAAGGAGTGCGTATTACGAAAGATAGCGGAGGGCTATCCTTCGTCTATTAATATCTTTGTAGTATTTGTAGTTTCTATTAAAAGAACATTTGATACCTTCAAAAGATCTGTGGAAAGATTGAGCAAATGAAAGCTCATAGCTATCCAAAAGATTGAAGGAATGTGCGTGGTCACTGTTCAGGTCACTTGGGAGGAATCGGGAGTAAATTGTTGTTAAAGCTTCCACTATTGACAGAGCCTCCACACCAGCTCATTATATGCTGTAGTAGAATAGAGAGTAGTAAAAAATAGATACATATTGATGTAGCCACTGACAATGAACCCATCATTGAATGGAAGCCGTGTTTCTTTGTGTCTACAGTGGAAATCCTAAGTCAAAGATCAAGAGAAATTCTCTTGAGTTTTTATCTCTCTTTTGTTTTCCTTTTCTCCCGACTCTCTCTCTCTCTCTCACTCTCCTTTTCTCTTTGGAGTTTATCCCTGGAAAGGGAAAATACATTAAGTTAGTCGCTAATACACTGCAGAACATATATATATATGTGTGCACACCATGCATAGTAGATTTACTTCTATATGAGTATTGTATAAGGAAGGATAGAATATTGAGATAGTACGTGTGGAGAAATGAGGGAATTGCAATGCCACAACTGCGATAATATGTTCTTTCCCTGCCGCCTCATGTCTCCACTCTTGGAAAATGTTGCATTCGCATTTATTTCTGTTGTAGACATTTCACCAGATCACGTACATCCAATTTCTAAGTCATGTAGTAACGGCGTATGTACCAGTTATTTTGGGCAGAAGCAACACAAGCTTTATTCCATCCAGCTCATAAAGTTATATCGAGGAAATTGCAACTTTCCCCATGCTCCCCTCACAGCTGAGTAAGAGTGTATGCACATATCAACAAAAGAAACTACGTATATCTGCATGTCTATTTATATGTGAATTTCTATACATTTGTAAAGAACTAAGGCTCGGATGAAATGGAAAAAGTTGCAATTTTTTTTGCAGACTTTACTAGTTGTTGCACGTGCCAGTCAAGTCATCTTCACTTGAGAGGCTCTGTTCCATTTCACACTACTATACTCCTCCAATAATATAGACCGAGGCAATTAGTCTCTGAATGTGGATTACTGTAACGAGCCCTCATCCCATAGGGAAAGGATTATAGTTTCTTTTTCTTCTGGCTTTTTTCCCTCCTTTCTCTTTCAGTCTGGATTTTTTTTATCTTTAGGAAGAAAAGTCAGGAAGTAGAGAAGAAGGATGAAACAAAAGAAGATGATTAGTTAGGAAAGTGTAGGTATAGAGAGAGAAGTGTAGTGATGGAAGGGTTGAGGAGAGACAATGGGAGGGAGATGGGAAGTGAGGTTGAAATAACGATTTAATGGTGCGATTGGCTTCAATAATATAACCCGGAGGAGAGCATGAGAGCGAGAGAGAAAGAAAGAAAAAAAAGTAGCCGTTTTTTGGACTCCAGAAGTATACATTAATTATTATTATTAGTATAATACACACACATTACTGTGAGTAGTGTACTATGTACTCACTCACTCAGAGCAAATACAATGAGTAAAAGGTTTAATTATTTTCCCTTGAACGAGAGAAACAAAAGTTGAAATGATAAAGTTACGCTGACTTTTCTACATTTCTATATATACAGATATGATGAAGAAGACGGTATGATGATGATGATTCGCAAAGTATAGAATGAAAAAGAAACTCTTTTGTCTAGTTCCGGCGCCCAATGTCATGTCAATCAAAATCTATTTGGGTTTATTGTTCTGTCGAGGCATTGGTAGGAGAATTGATTCATTCATTGAAGTTAGGAGTCATTTAAGGAATTTGCCCTTTTATACTACATATAAAAGGTATAGAGGAAAACGAGGCAAGTGTAATTCCGGAGTTTTATCTTCTTTCAAATGTTTTGTTTTCTATGGACAAGTTTCTCTGTCTGCATTTATAAAAGCAAAGAGGAAAGTATGGAATAAAGTGTATTGGAAAGCTAGAGAAAGTATTCTTTTGTATGTATGGATGGGCAGGGATGTGGATCCGAACAAATTATCTGGAATCAGTAGAGTAGAATATTTTCCTTTTAAGTCAAGTCAACTTTAGTGCTAGAAACGGAACTTAAGTTTTTGTGTGTCAGAGAATAGGAGATATACTATTAAAAGGATTATTTGATGTATGTACATGCTAGTAGATAAAAGAGCAGAAAGCTTTCGGTAGCATAAGTTTTTTTTAAAAGAAAAAAAATAATTTATTTGGATTTCCCTGCTCCACTACTTTGGGCTTGTAATGACGGCAAGGAATCTTTGGGAACAAATGCTGTAAATTGATAATTGACTGTGTTGAACTTATCTCGGTAGCTAAATAAAGATTCTACGTCCTGGTCCGTGATTATAGTTATGGGTGGGTTTTCACCTAATAAATTTGAGTCTTCCACAAATTGCTTTAACTCGGCGAAGTTCTTACCAAACCAATACTCCCGTCCAATGTAGTAAATTATTAGCTCGTTTAAATGACGAAGGTATTCATGAATTGTTCTTATGTCCCGATTTGTATGGACTGTCTGGAGAAAAAAATGGAGTCAGTTTTAAAAATAGGTTTGCAAGCTACTTAAAAAAATCTTCATGGAATGTTTCTTGTTATAAAGTCTTTGGTATATATATAGATTTTGCCAAACTTACAAAGTTAAAAGCAAAGCTCTTTAAATGTACGATCTTAGAAATCCCGTGTTTAATTGTCAGCAAAGGAATATTGTCTCTCCGGTCGAATAATCTAATGGTGAGCTTTTTAAGTTCTGGAATAAAAAATACACAAAAAGTTAGAAAAAAGAGAATTCCCGGCCATTTTCCTGCATACACTTGATAATAATTAAAAATTAATTCCAATTTATAATACGTAAATATAAAGCAGACCTGGTAAATCTAATAGGCAAATCTGTCGTCCAGTAGCTTTGGTAATATCCGAGTGATGATGTAAATATTGACGAGCAGCATAATCAGTCATCCCGAGAACAATGCTGACCACGAAGCCCTGGGCAACACCCACAGATGAGGAAAGGGAAAGCTCCTCTAGTCTTGGCAGAGCCTCGATGACATTTCGAACAATGTAAACAGTCAACTCTGCCATTTTGAGATGGAATGAGGATATGTAGGGAAACTGACGGCGAATGTACGTGATCATACGTGAATACTCGGTTTTAATCTCTGGGAGGACCATTTTATTGGCAAAATCCACATGACCCTTGAAAGTAAACCTTTCAATTGATGTATGAGGTTTAGCCTGGATTTTTGAGTAAATCGGCACACTCCCATGATAATTCGAGACAATGATGGTAGAAAGATGAGGAAGCTTTTCGGAGCTGAAAACGTTTAAATTCCCATACCAATCATCCAATAGCATTGTATGCAGTTTGGTGCATCCATTTGGAGGGAAGACCTTGTCATGGATATTCGTTATACCAGAAATGGCCACTTCTTCAACGGATTTTCCTACATTCTTGAATAAATCCTTTAAATTCTCAAAACTTAAGCCTGGTTGATCCGCTACGGACATGTATCGTTGAATTCCAATAGATCGTACTTTTTTGAAGTAAGCTTTGGATAAGAATTTTGCAGACTGGAGAGGGAAGTCGGCGATGTGGAGATCCAATAAATTCCAAAGGATATTTTGTTCGAAAATTTTATTCAAAAGTTTATGATCAGCAGAGCTGGAGTAAAAGCGTTGAAGATTTGTAGCTCCTAGTAAAATCTGGTAGGGGAATAAGAGAAAGGAGAGCGGGATGTGAGTATTGGCTGGACTTATATTCAAAAATTCAAAGTCCCTGAGATGTGGGAGGTACAGAGGGAATATTTGAGTGTGACTGTGATTCCTGGCAGTTCCATGAGCTTGCATGGATAATTTGAGATATTGCAGTGTTGATGAATTCCCTTGAAGAAGATCATAGGAATAGTTTGGTAGGAGAGAATCATGTTTTAAATTCCTTTCCAAAGCGTAATCAAGTCGGACGATGAAAGTTTCGGGATCTTTTAGAACCACGTCAAGGAATTGATCGTAGTTCATTTTGATCCTTAGACTGTAGAGTTGGAAAGGACAAGATTTATTTCTTTGATGGATTGACTGGAGTAAGAATGCAAATTCTTGGATTTGTTCCTCAGTTTTGGGTACTAAGTTGACTATCGCTCGTTGTTTAAGTTGTACACAGGCGGCGGAATCCCAAACTGAATTTACATAGCGGAAGTCTTGTAAGGTGCGGAAGTCTATGTACTTGAATACATTTTCTAAAATCTGGAGGAATTTTTTGTCATTTGTTAATTAAAATTCTACGTATGTTATTAATTTTTAATGGAAAAATTCAAGGATATTTTACAAGACCTTACTTTCATCCATGCTTCATCGGATAGAAGATTTGTTGTGGATAATTGCATCATATTTTTGTCTATGTGGATGGTCAGACTCTGTGTTATTTTAGTACCAATCTCTACAGTAGTGAATAAATAGATGGAATATAGAAAAATTACTGAAAGTTGTTGACAAAAATTTAATTACTTTCATACCAATCTGAATTGAACAAATTCCACACAGTACTAAAGTTGATTAGTAAGTAGGTACTTACTTCGTAAGTCCCCGAATCTTCCTGCAGAGCGTGAATTTACGATTTTGGATAATTTTTCCTGAGAGGAAGGGGATGGTGCATCCATTTCTCTCGTCTTCTCCACATTCGCCCTTTTGGAAATAAATTTGTACGAAAACAACAATATGATTACGTTGCTCCACTCCGCCCAAAATATTTCCTATTTTTTGTATGTATCACGTCATACATACTATTAATGCCCTCTTTGGACATTATGTTTAACCTAGATGCGTGAAAATGAAATCACTTTCTTGCGAACGAGTAAAGAAGAATGGATCTTTATACTTTTTTTATGCATAGAAAAAATGCAGTTTCCCTAAAATTCCTGTGTAATTATTAGTGTGAATTAGGTGAACTATACCTGTAAACATACAGCTAATAAATACTAAATTCTAATGATACATATTTAAAATATGAAGGGATTTTCCAAGTTCAATTTTAGAGGTACATTTTTTTTTAATTTTTAGTATTCATTCAATTCTATAGCTTCGTACTTGCAAATGCATTATTGTATTATTATTGTCTTCTCGGGATCGTATACTCCAAGACTCCAATGATGTTGCTATTTTCAGACTTCATCAGACCCCTTGTATAGAGCTTACATAATTTTAGAAGAGGGTAACAAAAGTTGGTATTAAAAGCACAAAATGAAAATAAAAAACTTGTAAATATTATTTATTTTGGTGGCAATCATTATTATTTTCAAATAAAAATATTTCGAGTACAAGATACATTTTTTAGGCGATTTAAAAGAGGTTTATTAAATTTTTTAAGTAGCTTTTTATTAAGTGATTGATTTTAGTATAGGCAAAAAGTTTGCGTAGCTGGCATTTTACAGGGATAACCATGTCAGCATTAGGATAATATTGCTAACAAATTGTATTGGTATTGGTAGCAAAGCACTATATTTATGTAATGTAAACTATACGTAAACGTAAATGCTTGAGCATTATTATCGCAGTGCTTTATAGTAGCCCTAAAGTTATCTAACGATAAGTATGAACTGGTTTTCACTCAGCTATGCTGGACGATATTTTAGCATACTTGCTGTCAACTAACGTAAAATCACCAGACAAGGCAAAACATTTTTATGCGCGCATGAAAGAATTCTGTGAAATTTTCCTTGCATGAAAATTTGAGAAAGTAAAATAATATGCAAGTATGTATATGTGTGTTACGTTTTATTTGAAAATGTCATTGTTTATATTGTAGCGGAGGAAAAAGAAATGGGAATCAAAGTTGTACAATCGGATAAGCCAGGGATGATCAACGTAAGCTGCTGGGCTGTCAATGTGTTTCCCCTCCCATCGCTGAGCTTGTTTCATGGGCAAAATGGTCTTCAGCCGTAAGTTATATTTTTCATCTTACGTAATAGTATTAACATGTATTTTCTGTACTTTCTTTTCAGCCCATGTTTATAAATATCGAATCCAGTAACACTCATTGTTTGTAGAACGACCGAAGAACATAGTAGGAATGAGCTATGTATATGAATGTATGTAGAAGCTTTAATTTTCACCAGTTTCTTTGGGGAGGCTTTTATAATGAAAATGGAGGATGTCAGTCATTTTATGTACCAATATTAAAAAAACTAAGTAAGATTTGTGTAGCAATGGCTGTGACTGTAGGATATATACACCTAGTAGTATGTACTTCCCACTCCCAAAACATGCACAAAAAAATCAAATCCAAATTTCCATTGGAATTCCATAGGAGTTTTCTCAATGGCATTTGGGCCAAGTGATGAGGCTGTCTATTGTGAAAAAAAGTAATAATAATGTCAAGTTATGAATAGGGACTGACTGAGTGGCAGTGGCAGGAACAATGCAAGGGATGGTTGACAAGGATGGGAACGAGAGGGGATTCGGATATTGGCCTTTAGTCACACATTGTTTATGTATATGTACGGAAGTTTGTTTTTATTACAAGGGAGGTTGTATAGGCCGAGTCCTTTGAGTCAATGCAATAATGAAGAACACATCTCCTAAGCAATATTTTTTTAAGTCAACATGAGCCCTGCCATCAGTTTATGCTCGACTAGCCTCTCTCCCTGTTTTAAAAGAACGTGTATAGCTATACATGTGCGGACGTGCGGAAGGATTAGATTGGGGCTCGAACGTTATAAAAACATTTTGCTATAAGTATTTTTTTGGTATATGTTGCAAGAAATATGGAGCATGTGTTTGTTGGTGTAAAGTTCACGCATTAAATAGATATGAAATCATAAGTATCTTGATGTTCAATTACATTTTTAAAATTACAGATTAGATGGAGTGGAAATTAACTACGAAAGAAGGAATAGGACCATAGGGTACGATGTTTGGGCTTGGAGAACTATGGAAGAGGTCAATATTACAGTAATATCCAATGTATTCGAATGCGAGTTAAATAATTCCGTGGCAAATCATTCTCGGAGGGAAAGTACACTCTACGAGCCAGGTAAACCCTTGTAAACACACGACACAAACTTCATTAAAAAATATTATACGGAAGTCTCTCCAAAGTAAAATAAATCAATGAATTTTCAATGAAATTAATTTCACTTTTTGCTTGTAGATTCTATGGCTTTACGGGACAGTCGATCGGCGAATGGAGGCTCTGTATTCTCAGGCTCGGGGGTGATATTAGCTTCTCTAATTATTTTCCTGGCTGTTGCTTGCCGATCACCCGATGACATGAGTGAAGAAAATAACGTAAAAAAGTAAAACAAATATTTGAGAATAATTATTATAATAAATAATATTACATTGAGGGATTATACAGACGAAAGCTTAAAATGGAATTCCTCTGTTCTGCTTACAGATAACCCAGTTTTAAGTCCCGGAGAGCAGTGTAAATGTATTACAAGTAAAAATGACGAAATAGATTTTAAATTATTGTAAATTCCTACTTCATGTTTTAATAATTGTACAGCATATTATAATCTAGGTTAGTAATTGAGTATTGTTGCTCGATTTCAAAATTGTAATTTAAAATTTTAATTGTTTATTTCCTTGGGATTGTGGAGAGGTAATACGTTATTAACTCATGGAGTTTAATATTAACTTGTATCTAGATATACATATACAACCTGAGAGTAAGATGGTCATAAATGAATTAATTCTACCAAATAATATCTGTATCTTCATTATATATGTATAGAGAAAAGTTTACACAACTATCCTGTTATACATGTGCGTGAGTTGATGTAGTGATGTACAGTCAGTACTTTTAAAAGTTTAAAGGTGAGAACAAAGTTGCAGGCCAAAAATGCTCAAGACTGAACGTCCCTAATCTCCGCAACTAGTCACATGTTGAAAGCGTTACAGATTCTGCTTTGAAATAATTATAGTCTTATATTATGTACGTATTATAGATTTTATTAGATAGTTATCGCAACTTTTTACGTATCTCCCGTGTAAAACTTATCGCACTTATAGAACGTAGAGATGAAAATTTTACATGCAAAATTTTGATTTACATATACCTTTTGTAAGTGCTATAAGTTTTATACAGGGTATACGTAAAGGGTTATACTAACTGCCTAATAAATAGGTTGACAAAATTATCTCGTGGTTTTGCTAATCACCCCTATATTTTACATTATTGTACTTGTCAATTGGAAAAGCTGTAGATAGCAATTTATCCCATATTTACGAATTTTTAATGCACTTAAGAATAATTTATTTAGATGCTAACAGTGCTACATATAAAGGCTAGGAAAATTACAATAGCTCAACCGACGAGTTCTTGTCTTCGACGGACATTCTTTTGGTGGCCCAAAAGGCTTTGATTGTAATTATGTATAGTGTTTTGAGTCGGTTTGGTTTATTAAATTTTTAATGCTATATACACACGTACTAAGTACTAGGGGCAGTCATTTATGTGTTGGTTCAATTGTAATGTTACATCACACACTTATATTATTTACTATTATTAGTGATTGTGGAAAAACTTCAAGATGCTATGAAACAAGCAATTGTTATTGAAGTACGTAGTAAAGTAATTTGTATGCTATCTATATGCGAAACACTTAATGCCAAAAATCTTACATTTGATTGTACATACATATAAGAGTAATTTAATGTTTAATAAAGTTGATAAAAATGTACTGTTAAGACTTTGTACGTATATGTAATTCATTATATTTACTTAATTGTGAATACTACAGCTAAACTTACATTATAATAAGCATTGGTTAAGCAGCCATTCTCTCATGTTGATTTATTGTTTATTCCAAGGTAATGATTACCGTACTTGAGAAATAATAAACCTTCGCATAAATGTATGAGCAAAATTTCATTGCCGTAATTTTTATTCGTCCAAAGCAATTCATTCGTCATTTTAAGAGGCAAGTGTTGAAAACCATGCAAGTGTATACTCTTCCATAATTTTGATTTAATTACTTTTACGTAATTTTTTTTCTAACCACTCCATTGTGCATAAAGGTCGTTTCGCATTAGTTTTATTTGGTCGCCACTTCTAAATTTTAAAGGGTTCAGTAGCTCTCTTGCTGAACCAATCCACCGCGATGAAAATTATCGAAGCAATTCACTTTAAATGCTCTTACTCTCCTATTTTAGTCAATTGCAAGGCTATTAAGTGAGCGACTTTAGGAGAAACGCTGAGTATAATTCTTGAAGAGAAATCACGGATTAAGGCAGAGGTTAAATAGTTAACGATAATAACTATGGTTTACCAGTAAACTACGTCAAGGCTTTTTTTCGAGCGAATTTTACAAAAGTCACAGCCACTTTCGGTTGGATTATGAATGCGATTGCGAGTATTGCGACACATTTAGAACCGTAATGGGAAACCAGTCTGACAACTACATAAAATTGAGGTTTTAAGGCTTATATTTTAAGGGTGATGATACCATACATCTACTCGTACCGATGCCGCCGAAAATGATAATTCATCGGTGGAATAGTTTGTGGTAGTTTGGTTAAGGTTATTTTAGTTTTAGACGATTTATAATTTTTACTTTGGGAAGGAAATAACGGAAATTTTAATCAAAAAATTCAGAGGAATGTTTTCACTTAGGTTAAATTTCTCAGTTACGGGCGTCAATGAAGTTCCAACGAATTATGCCCCCTCATATGGGATTATATGCAGTGAAATCTGGATATAACAGCATCTCCAGTGACAGAGAATTTGCTTTGATTAAAACTAGGGGCCGTTTCTTAATTAATAACGGCCTTATGTGTTACACGGATGGGTTTATCACAAGGCTAATAGAAACTGAATATATAATAACAATAATTATTCAAATCAGTGTATATTTTAACGAGGGAGCTAAATAATAACCAACCACGAGTTGCAGATCGCGGTTCTTAATATTAATTAGACGTTGCAACAAAATAAAAATATGATTGCAATCTATTGTCGAGGCACATTTATTTCAGTATCAGCCGTTGGTGAGTTGTCACGTGCAAAGTGTGATTGGCCAATCACAGCATCCTCACCTGGCTGTTTACGAAATGTGATTCGCTCTTGCGGTGCACACCTGTATACGTCATAACTAGTAAATCCTAAAATAAAGTTACCCCGAAAGACGGGAAATTTTCCTGTGGCTGCATAGTTATGCGTAATTAATTGGCATAAGTTATGCATAACTTGCAAACAATTATGTAAATTATTTGGAACGATTTTTTCTTCATAAAGGATTGTTACTAAATGCAAATGTTATGCCTGATTGGGTATATCTACTTTTATTTAATTGCCCGTGCCAAATTAAAAAATTTACAGCGGCTGCTGTTATTTACACCTTCTTTTGGCGGGATGTAAAAATCTTGTCAATATAGCAAGATTTCGGTGATTGCTACTTACATTGATGGTCTTGAAAATGTAATCAAACTGAGCTCTTGATGAGACCGACTGATGGCCACAGATAGCCTTGTTGGTACGGTCGTTATACCGAGGTATGATCTTTTTTGTATCAATTTAGGTTCTATTTTATTTCCCGAAAATGAGGAAAGGATGCATGTATAATTACTTAGCATTTAACTAAAATAGAAAATTTGTCAGTATGAGATTTCTCTGAATTATTGACCAGTCATTGGGGAAAAAATTGTAAAAATTACACTATATATAAAGATGTTCCCACGAATGCTGTCTCTCAATTTACAGAAGTTGCAAATTATTCTCCCTAATTCCTCAGTTCACAAAGTTCTGAAGAGCATCGGAAGCATTTCCAACTTAAATATGCGGCGCATTCAAAGTCTTGGCCTACTTTTTCTTTCCTGCGCGATTCTTCATGTAGAGGGACAGCTGGACAAGGGTGAAACGAAGCCTTTGATCAACTTGCCGACCTGCACTCTTCGCCTTTTTGAAGTTAATTATCCTTCAAGTACTCCTCAAGTAGAAATAAATTTTCCGTCGGATTTAAGCCGTGGTACTCCTTGCAAGCCTGAAAACAAAGGGATTGGTGAAAGTCAACCCGAAAAAAAGTTCCAATGTGCTGGAAGAAACGTTTCTCTAGATCAAGGGGAACAAGTTAGCGGACATCAAAGAATCCAAATCAATTGTACTGCTGCGTACCCTGTCGATTTTAACTTGGGTCAAGATGTCGTAAGTACCTGTTAAATAATACCAAAAAAATCATCTACTTTACGATTAAGAACTAATGTTATCAATAGAGGGCGTAAATTAATTAAAATCACCCTAACCAAATTTGCATATTAAATTAATCCCCACCTGTTTTAGGGCGGCGAGAGCCCCCTTAAAAATACTCTTATCCATACGGCTGTACGTCTCAATAAACGATTAATCCCGAATTTTTTTTTGACCATTCCTTTCAAGAGTACGGATGAGTTTTTTAATGGTTGAAATCGATCCGGGTACGGGTGTTGGTGCGTTAAAAAAATAAAAACCAAAAAACAAATAATTTTTTTCTTCTAAACTATTCATCCGAACGGAATGAAACGTCTTACTCACACACAATACAATACCTGTAACGTTTTAAAAAAAGTTGAAATTAATTTTCGTTTTGGATTTAAAAGTTATTTGAAAAATTCTGTTAATTGGAATTTTATTTTTTGTTTACAAAATAGTTTTTGGTTGAAATATATTATTATTTTGTTATTTTTTGGATGGGACTTTTTGAAATAATATCAATAAAGATATCATATACTAGCGCCGCGGACAGAGAGACGGCCGTAACTGATGCCACCCTAGGCAAAAGCCTTAAATAATCGCGGAGCGATGATTTTTACTGTCCTCATGAACTGAATGGCCCTATAATAATTACACTTTCCCTTCATCGACTTGAGAGCTCATTAGTGACGTCACCTCACACCTGAGTTTTTACTGACAACTATTCACTTCATTTTAGGGGTGAAAACTCAAACGTTTGGCGGTAAAATGTCCATCCATATTATAACACGAAAGTAGGTGGAACATGACTCGTAGTCCCCACCTACCTACCTACCTTAAAAAAGTCCCTTTCAAATAGGTGTAACCAACAGTAGCCAGGTAAGACTCAGGTAAACAAGACGGCTTCAAAAGTCAATTCTCTCAAGCCGATTGAAGGACAGTACCTCCTTTAAATATCGGGTCGTCATGCTGTATTGATGTCAACAGTATTACTGCAATATACCATGCGATATTCTTTAACCTTGCACAATGGTAAACATGGGGTCGTCATCCCACCCCCATGGTACAGACAGTGCGGTTATATTGTTAGAAAAACATGTCTTACCATCTGCAATATTGTAAACATAGGCTGGTATCAACCGACAGGGTTAATATAAGATCATGGACGATAGCATGGTTAAGTATAGAGTCGTCAATGGTTGTGTGGTTAAGCAATAACTAACACTTTGGGAATTCTAATCTTTGCCGTTTCCCTCATCTTTTGTTCCAATCAATGCAATATTAAATTTCGTTTTTATTGAAAGTTTGGTTACTCGGTTAAGAATATTTCCCTTTGGTGGAGTGGTTTTGTTCAGCTTTTTATCATCTTCACTTTCATATAATTCTCCTGTCGTTAAAGAACCAAAATAATGTTGACTAGCCTTTCACTGGTGTGGACGTTACATTAGGAAGGGATGAAAACATCAGTTGGGTTGCTGCAACGTTTCCCGCCACCATCGGTGCTAACAACGAAGGTTTGGAAAAATATTCAGGTGAGTACATATTTTTTCCAACTGAAAGTCCTGACCTTGGAGCAAGATTTACGTTGAGCATCAAATCCGCTAAAAAACCATCATGTAAGTTTTTGTTTCAATAATTTATTTTACCTAACTACATAATATAGGTACCATTATTTTTGAAAATGGAAAATATGTCGGATGATCAATGATGATTACTTTCATTAACCTAAAAATTGTAGATAATGAGAGCAGAAAAATGTGCCTCAAAATTTTTGACGACCGAGCAGATTGCTCCATTGGTCACTCTGACACAGAATTATACCTTGCCAATATTGGGGGAAATAATCCTACAGAAACAAGGATACTAAAGTCATGTCTTGAAAATGTAAGAGAATTTTGTGCCTCGTATTTCATAAGGAGGAATTTTACAATGATATGCTGGGATTTCGATACTCTTAGAGAGCTTTAGGCAGGAGCTTTTGAACGGTGCATACCATAACTCTATGGTCCCTAGTTTTTGAGGAAAGAAAATGTAAATAAGTGTTGTTGATTTTGCAAAAATTCTACAATGGCTTGTATAAAACACAAACTTGTATTTCAACTGCCATCTCAGTCATTAAGCTTTGCACGACCATTTTCACCGACACATAATAATTCTGAAAAGCAAATTCATCCAGAAGAAATCCATCCATTTAGATTTTTCCATGTTCTCTATATGCCATTAAATCAATTTTCTGATACTTTTTATAAGTACCTTCGTTGTTTCTTATTACTTATTCTGAAGCGTGTGTGTTATCATTTGACTGTACTACATTGAGCTTGAGTGAATTCTACCGAACAAGACGTTTTTCATATGTCCCAGTCAGTAGTCAGTTCCACTAGTAGATGATAAATAGATTTTGAACCGAAAATGTTTCTTTTGTAACACCTTCAGTGTTTTTGGTTGCATTGCATAATTGCTTGGTAACTCCGAGTATAGGGAGGTCTAACATTTTGTTTCTACTAATATAAAGTAGAGCAAGATTTTGCAACTATCCACATTAATTCTTTCAACTTAAATTTTTGTTTAAACGTGATTTCACATAATTGCGGAGGTACTATTTTGGTAACATGTACACAGATTTTCGGTCGTTTTCGCTCAAGTTTTTTAGTGATATTTGCCTCCAATTATAGATATCAGACATTAGCACTATTGGATGAAACTTTTGTTGGTTAAAAATATTTTTAGCGAATTTTATAATGGATGAGAATCTTGTTGCAAAATATTTTTGTAACAAAAAAATTATGTAAATAATTTTTTCTGTTTAAGTAATTCTACGATCATAAACATTACAATTTGTATTTAAGTAATTTATGAACTTTTTAGCAAAGCAAACCCTGTGGAAACAAGTTCCGAGGTGCTCACTGTGTGCAAGATCGATACTGCAAAAAGATTTTTCACATTCATTCCCACGGCTTAATCCAATGCACGTCAGATAATGTGACACAAACTGTCCAGTACTTCACCGATTTGGACGCGGATATTCGCCGAGTGGGAGGTACCTTAATTCAAAACTGGGCTAAGGCTAAAGTAGTGGATCAACACCATTTTACTTTAACGTTTGATTTTATTTGATACTTTAGACGGCAAAAGTTTTTCGGAAATCTTTCCCGACGATGCTGTCATCAGGGTAGAACAAGATGACAAAAAATCTACTATGGAGATTCTCTACGATGATACTCACGATAGTAACGAAGTTCCCGAAATCAACAACAACGGCGAAGAATGCAATCAAATGCAAACGGTGGTTCATCCTCGGAGAATGAACGGTACAATTGTATTGAGTGATAAACAGAAGCATGGCTTTGAGTGTCATTTCATTCCATATTTGCTGGTTCACCCGGTATTTTGGTCCGTGGAATTTCAAAATGGAACAGTACTTAACCTTTTCAACGATTATGGGGGTAAGTTACTTAAACCAGAAAATATTGTTTGGGAAATTTTTTTTTACATATTTTTCAAAATTCTAACGAATACTTTGTAGACTACACGAATTTTTCGTATGGTAAAAGTCTACATCACGATTTTGTGGTCTATGACAGGCAATACCACCTCAGAATCAAAATTCTTTCGCCAGAGTTATGGTGAGGAAGTTACGGTGAATATTGCGTCATCCCATCTTCAGGTATCAGCTACCCCTGCAATGAAGAACATAGTTTGTGAGGCCTACTATTGGAATGCTTCAAAGAAAGCTAAAGGTGTTCAGGGGGTGCACGTAGAAAACAGTTTGAAGGGATGATTTTAAGACGCCATCTGCCACCACTAACTGCTGTAATTTTTAAGTTACATGTAAAAGTTGGCAATAACTAGACACCAGTCACGTAAAATAATTACTTTTCTTATCAATTCATTCATCTTAAACTTTCGCTCAACCAATCTTTTACGAAGGATACATGATACATACTACATTCGAATAAACAGCAAAATAAGCCATACAATGGAATACTTTACTTCACTTATATTAAAATCCACATAACTATACCAGTGAATTGATTCTTTTCCTCGGTACCAAAATTAAATGAAAAATAAACGTCAAAGCTTTACTATCTGAATATTTCTGTTTTCAACTTCATATCAATATCCCGTTATTTCATGCGCCCCAAGGCCCCAATGTAGGTCATAGTGTAGGTCAAAACCCACATTACTAGCGAAAAACGGATATATTCTCTGAAGGATATTGCCCCACGAGTTTCCATTTGTTCTTCAAAATAAATTGACTGTAGCGATTTGTTTCAGAATGTTTTAAAAGGTCTCCGGTCACCCCGTCATCGCGTCGTCAGTCCGATCCTATAAGGGATTTCAAATTCAAACCATGACGCTAAATATATGCTCAATAAATTCATAAAAATTCTAGGACTATGGACGACCACCTACAATTTTTGGGGGGCAGATCATGTATTCATTTCAATTCATTCAAGTTATTGTGTGATGTTAGAGAATATAATTATAGCAGTAATAAGAGGAACCTGTAGAATAGCTCATAATCATTTATATGGTTAAAAATTAAACATATTGATATCAGTAACCACTAAATAATTTGCTAAAAAATTGTTATCATTACACTGTGTCGCAAGGCAAATATACTGTTCAGTATCAGTGAAATAAATTGATTATTTCTTTCTCTCTGGGATGACCCCCGATGAAAAATCAGGATTTCCTATTAAAGGAATCCACAAAAAAATAAAATAAGGTTCATCAACTTTTAAAATATACCAGAAAACACCACATAAAACAGGGAAATCTCATCCGGGCTATGACCCTTGAAAACGATTTGACCGAAATCCGTTAAGTATTTTTTGAGTTATTGTGCCGAGGGACGCACAAACAGATTCATCGACATCGAATATCTAATGGATGGATTGCTCTACTGTAAGTAACATGAACTTACACCACCCAATTCCAAGATGTATGCAGGCCAGTGGACTCAGAGTGGAAAGCGGTGATGGCGCGCGCACCCGTGATTTTCACTGTCAACCAAGTGAGTGAAAAAATATGAACACGTATATTCATAAATGATTTTTAGGGATTTCATTTTTTCTGCAATAAAGTATCACAGTAAAGGATTTTTAACTGAAGTCGATAGTCGATATATTTGATATTTTTTCTCCATTAAAAAAGTTGAACTAACTGCCTATTAAGGTACCTCATGGAAAAAGCTTGTAGCACGAATTAACAGACTTATCTGCGTAAGTTTTCGTCTCAAAGATTCTAATATGAATACAAATTTGACGCACACAATGATATATGCATATATGATATGTATGGTTTCATAAAAAGGCAGTGACAGAAAAATGTCTATTTGTAGAAAATGGGGATTCAGTCATGGAATTACATTAAACTCACTAAACTGTTTTTCAACTGGAAATAATGTTGAGATTATGAGGATTTTGAATTGAAATAATATGCTCACACTTAACGATAAAATAATGTACACATTCTAAAGTTAAAATCAGTTCCTATAAAAGTTTATTCCACGCATATTTTTTCTTGGTAAAGTCGACTTACTTACGTTAAGAGAAAAAAGAACATGGATACTCCAAAAATTGCACTAGTCCTTTCCCTTCGGAAGGAAGAGCACACCATGTATGTGATTCCAATGTATCCTATCTTACTCGCTTGAATAAGAATGATAAGGAAAATTAATCCTACCGCCACAGAGTATTCGCCTCGATACAACTCACTTAATATGAGTGCAAGTATTCATATTATATGCTACTAAAATATATGTAATTTAACAAATATGAATAATCAATAGTTGTCGGAAATATCGGAAGCCCTGAAGTAGCACCAGTAATTCTCACACAAAAATCCGAAGTGAATAAGTAAGCTTTCCTCCTCCCAACGAGTTGTAACTGTTTTAAGGGATGAATGGAAATATTAAAACATTGAGAAATAAATAAGTAAAAAAGAAATGTACTACTGACACATGACTATTAATAACAACTACGAAAAAAAACATTCACCACTAAACTGGAAATGATTAATACTCATCCGCAAATCAATTCACTAGTAATAACCCGAGTATTATGGTCTTGAAGTTCCTTTAAGCGGTACAACAAGGACAATTTATTGAAAACACGATTGTTTTTTGCAGTAGTAGCAAATGTGCCAGCACTGGCTGGGTTTCATCCACATTATTCGTTCTCTCCGCTCCCTGATAGAAGATAAGGATTATGGCAGTCCCTCTGAAAATCACCAAAATGGTTACTCTACAATTTATCCTACTACTTGTCAATTATTATTATTATTCTGAAGCTACTAACGTTCAAAATCACAAACCACATATTCCGACTTGTTTCATTGAATTACAAAACCAAACTCAGGGTAAATTTGTTACGGTAAATACTGTGAATTTGACGGGATCCACTGGGCAGAACATCTTTTGCGGAGTTCCATTTCCAGTCTCGGAAAATTTCACTGACTCTCTCAAATGCGATCAAAATATGATGATACACATTGATGCCACAAGCATTGCTAGGGTAAGGATCACATGTCATGATGCCAATCCACTCCAATACAGTCAGGATAATGCACAGGTGAGCAAAATTTAACCTCTGTTTTAAAAAAAACCCTTCCCATCTGCAAAGTTTGGAGTGAAAATCCGGTATTAATTGTATCATTTTCATCACCAGCGCTTTCTTGGTGTGGATGTGGCTTTTAGCAAGAGGCTTTTTTCCAATGAAAGTTTTCAGCATAAAATCTCAGCCACGTTTCCCGAGACTATAACAGAATACGAAGAAGGGCTGGAGGTCTACTCCGGTATGTACAAAATGTCACGGGAAAGTCCGAAAAAATGGGAGGTTCAAATCCAGCTTAATATTACTTCAAAAGCAAGGAATGGTATGAAGACAAAGCAAATTCATAATTCATGACTAATTACAGTAAAACAAGTTGTTCCTAATGGGTAAGAGTTTGGGAGATGTTAATTTTTGGAAGTTGCGTCCATTGGTGATAAAATGAAAGCTATGCACCCAAAAAACTCCTTGTCAGTTTTGTTCTAAACTGCTGTAAATTTACAGAAACTCACCTGCAAATAGTTTAGAATGACTCAAGTTTCCCAATTCCTCATTTAACCTTTAAAATTTCTACTAAAAAACTTTACCGAGCTATATGAATTGGGCATTTTAATAATGTAGTTTTGAGAAACATGCTAAAATGCTGGAACTTTCGTATAACTTTCGTTTTAATGTTACTAGAAGAACCCGGCCACAGACGTGGCTAAAGTCAGGCGTCATTCATTTTCGTTTTTCAATTTTTCTTTGCAAAATTTCATTTTTTTTCAAAAATTTATTTATTTTCAAAAAATTTATTTTTGGGTGGAACTCTTGGCTCAAAATATTTTTGGATGATTCATCCTAGACCCTTGCTGTTAGTATGGGTCTAGGACAGCACTTGGAAATTTTTTTAGCAATATAAAAGCGAAAAATCACCCTTTAATAACCCAATTAATGCCCTGAAAGCGCTCGGGCAGACGCAAAATCATACCCAAAAATGGCTATTATCAAGAACCTCAAATTAATAACATAAAAACGGGGGCTAATACTGACTAAATAAACACGTGAAGCATCCTCCAATTAACTGACTAAAAGCGTTAGGGACGGAAAATACCTTGAGGGAAGAAGTATTTTAAACAATTCTACAATTAATGCCCTCAAAGCGCTTAAGATATCGCAAAATTCTACCTAAAAGTATAAGGATATATTGAGATGATGAAAAATAAGAATATGGGGTAAATAATACCATGAAAAATAATATGGAAAATAAAAATACAGGGTAAATAATAACATGGAAAATAATATGGAAAATAAAATTACAGGGTAAATAATAATTTGAAAAAAAACATGGGGTGAATAATAATATGAATATTAATATAGATTTTAACATATATTAAATATTTGTCAATACATTTTCAGAACGGGGCCATCTCTTAATTCTTACACCGCGTATAACTATATAGGATTCAATAAGCTTATTTTCCTACCCTTTGCCGTAATTACAAAACATAATTTATATATTTAGGGGCTAGAGATCAAAAGGAATTTTGCCTCCAAGTCCGTGATGATATCATGGAATGTGAAGTAGGTCACTCTGAATCGGATGTTTACTTGGCGAATGTTGGAGGGGACAATCCCACAGAAACTCACCTTAAGAAACCATGTTTGAATGCTTCTGCGGTAACTCATCCCCTACCACTTTATCTCAGCGTTAACACTGATATATTTCAAAAGTCAAGCCCGGTCATTATAAACTGATACTGGTAAATAAATGATTCTGACAGAAAAACGCCTGCGGAAATAAGATACCTGGAACGAGCTGCGTCCAAAACCGCTACTGTAAAAAGATTGTTCAAATTCATCATAATGGGATGGCGCGCTGCTCCAGCGACATAAAGACCCAGGACATCGAATATTTTCGAGATATTATTAATGGGGATATCCGTAAGCGTAACTCATCCTCACAAGTGGTATTAAATAACCGAAACTAACAGTAAGTGCGACGAATCTTGGAAACAGCTTGCTTTTGTAATAATGTAGATACAAACATGACGAAAATGTGGGATCCCCGACTAATCATTAAAATAGAAAGGGATAATGGTGAAAAAGAGTTCGTCATACCTTGGCCGGACTATCCTGATGAGAATGCTACTGCAGTACAACATCCAAAATGCGGCGATCGTTTAACCGTTTCTGAGAGCAAGGAGGTTAAAGAGAAACTCTTCAATCAAGAACAGAGCAAGTTCGAGTGCCATTTTTCCCCTTACTTCCTAGTACCGCCCGTGCTTTGGTTTTTGGGATGGTCTAATGGATCATATCAGCAATACTTGACTGATCATGGAGGTTCTTTTTTAATTTCTTAATTGTAAATATTGCTAAGAAACTATCTTACACTTAACATTCATACACCTATGCTTCAAGAACTACGGGAAAGATGCAATCTGTTTTCTGTATAACTGAAAGATTTCTCTAAAGCTATGCTCTTATGAACAATTCGCGAGAAACTGATGAATTTTAATTTCTTCCGCGCCGTCTAGAAATAATAAATTGCTTCTACCTAAATACAGAACTATTACCTCTACGAAATTTGGTTTTTACATAATCAGTTAAATTTTAGAATGATATTCCTAATGAAGCAAGTTTTCAAATTCAGTTTTATTTGTTAAATTTAAATCAATTATAACTGAATGGATATTGGATAAAAAAAATGTCGAAAAGAGCTGTTTGAACTTCTCGCATCATTGAACTGTTTCAAAATTATTTGTGATTATTAAAAATCCCGAGTTACGGAGCATAGACCAGTCTTAATAGGCGGTTAGCGCAAGTTTTTACGTGTATCCTAAAAAAATAGCACTTATAGAATGTATAGATGAAATATTTGTGTGTAAAATTTCGGTTTATACGCTTTATAAGTGCCAGAAGTTTTACACGAGACATAAGTAAAGAGTTGCGCTAACTGCCTAATTTACTGACTCACAATCACAAATAACTCGTGAATTGAATTAAATTGTACGAGCTTTAGAAATCAAAACGAGGAATATTTCCTTGATTTTCAAAATCAAATGAGCTACTCTGGATTTTTACTGTGTCTTATGGCAAGCATCATTGAGATGCCAGTTAGTAAATAAAGAATTTACGTCCCCCCCCACTGTACTAATATTTATAATTATATGAAATATTTTCAGAAAACATCTCTGACGAGGAAAAAATCTTTAATAATGGCGAAAAAAACATTACATTTCCTGTCAAATCTTCCCATGTACAAATAAAAGCAAGCCTTGGAATGGTAAACATCACTTGCGAAATGATGTATTGGAATTCCAGTGTAATTGCGAGGAATGTTCACCCCGTCATTGTTAAAGGTTAGCCAAATGACGTGTTGAAAATTGCTGTGTATTAGATTTTTCAATGTTATTTTTATTTGAATACAAATCAGTGCTATCTAAACCTAAATTTTATGTAGTGAGCAAACCACCGGATTTCAAAGTGACCCACGAAGACGTCCCAACGAAAAGCATTGAGGATTCCCTAGTATTAAAATGTGAAGTAAAGAAAGACGTTAAGCCTCGGCCAAATGTGTATAAGTGGACATTTCAAGGAAATGTATGTACCATTCATTAAAAACTTTATATAACCTTTACCTAATTATGGAAGCAATGAACGATTTGGTGAACTTTAATCCTACTAAAATTTTTTAGGTTCTTGAGGAAGAAACCAAATCTGAACTGAAAATTCCCAAATTGGGCACATCCGGTGCTGGTACTTATGAATGCACTGCCTTTAATTTTCGAGGAAAAGCTTCCAAGACTTTTCAAGTCGACGTTGCTGACCGTAAGTACTACGACAGAAATGCTTAGAACTGAAGGTCCCTTCAAACAGAAAGAAACCAGAACTTCGTAAAGATTTCACATTTTATAAAATGATTTTGTACTCACTTGATTGTGTCGAAAACATTCTTGTAGCTTCGAAAAAAACCTGGACTATCGTGGGAACTGCTTTAATTGTTCTGGTCGTCATGCTTGGGCTCACACTTGCTGCGCTATATAAAGTTTTTCTCAAGCAAAGGGTAAGAAAATAAACAACAGCATTTGCACAATCATGGGACATAATCCAATACTTTTATTCCACTTGTCTCGGCAGGCTCGTTTATCTCAAGTTGAAATAAAGGAGTTCATGAACGGAAATGGGCAAAACGTTAGCGAAAATGACTACACTGTTGTTAATGCACAGCAAATGGCTTACAACACAGACTATGAAATCTCTTGGAATCATTTTAAAATTGGTAAAAACATGCAATTTTTCACCACTCTTGCTGCTTATTTCATTAGAAACTCTAGGACTCTTAAATCCCCAACAGATTCAAAGGAACTAGGTAAGGGGGTTCATGGTGTCGTGTTCAAAGGTAAATTAGGGGAAATGCCCATTGCCGTGAAAACTGTGAGAGAAGGTGTGGCGAAGGATGTACTAATGGCTTTACTGGACGAATTGAAAATTATGATTTATTTGGGAAAGCATGAACACGTTGTAACTTTGAAGGGAGCTTGTACACAATTTCTGGAGGAAGGTATGACTATTTTTTTTATAGATTTCCAGATTTGACTTGAAGTGAAGTCTTTTTCATGTTAAATCCTTATTACCAGAGCCTGACTAATAATAACTCCCCTCCAGTCCATAGATCTTTACTTGAAACTTGAAGCTTTTAATAAAACAATTTCCTAGGTCGTGCTTACGTCCTACTGGAATTTTGCCCCCTGGGCAGCTTGGAGACATTTCTAAGGACAAATCGGGAATTCATACGTAGCCAAATCTTTGATGGTGCATACGTAAATATCCATTTGGCCGAAGGCGGCAGATCAACGAGCGTTGAGCTTTTAACTAGTCAGCATTTTATGAAGTGGTCATATCAAATTGCTAATGCAATGCTATATTTGGAAGAAAAATAGGTACGAGTAAAATGAAATTTTCAAAGTATATAGTAAATAGTGTAAACATTTTGAGTTGCCGAAAAGCATACTTTTCCATGAAAAGAAAAATTATTAAAATTTTGAAACAGGTCATTCACTCAGATTTGGCTATTCGGAATATTCTCTTGACTTCGATTGATCATGTAAAAATAACCGACTTTGGACTTTCGCGGCAATTGATTAATACCACTACTTATGTGAAGACCCATCAGGTCAGTTAATTGCCCTCACTATTGCATTTAGCATTTATTTATTCATTTCTTAAGAATTAGATTTCAATTTCCTTTTGCTTAGCATTAAAATGCGTTCAGTGCTTCTTTGGACATTTCCCTGGAAAAATTCAAACACAGTTAGTCGTTTTAACTTTGTACAGATAAAACAACGTATAACTTACTGATATTCTAATAATATGACAAATTGTTGGTACATGTATTTGTAGCTTCTTAGCAGTTGTGAACTCATTTTTCTTTCCATTTGCATTGCGCTGTACGCAATGTATTATGCACAAACAGAGTAACCCTGGGTTATTGAACTAACAATAAGTTCTTTTGTACTCACGTAAGAAGTGTCCTATCACAGAAATCCTGTGAATTTAATTTATCCTCTTTACTAGGCCTTGCTTCCTTGGAAATATATGGCTCCTGAGTCACTGAATCACTTCACATTTACATCCAAATCCGACGTCTGGAGTTATGGAGTGACCTTGTGGGAAATCTTCACCGTGGGCTCAACCCCATACCCCGGAATGAGCTGGACTCCAGAATTCTCTCAGTATTTGGAAGAAAACATGCGATTGTTTCGGCCAAAATATGCTCCCGAGGAGATGTAAGTGATTACCACGAGTTAGCCAAAATTATAAAAATGCGATCATGTTCTGATAATTTATGTGACATAAACCTTTTGTTCAAATCCTATATATCATATTTGTTGTAGGTACAAGTTGATGTTAAAATGTTGGGAAACGGAGCCACAGAGTCGCCCTAGCTTTGCAGAGTTGGAAATGGTTTTGCGAGAAATGCTGTAAAACTGTAGTTTCAGTTTTAATGTTGAGCGGGGAACAGCTCAAGCAGTATTTCAAAAACTTAATTTTAGTGGACAATAACCTCCCACCCCACCAATTTAATGCTTCGCTTGTGAACACTTTGGATAATATGTTGTATGTACTACTGCACTCCGCACTGATGCTAACTCTTGCTGATTTGAATCCAATCATATATCCACTGCAGGGTTTTTGAATCCACACAAATCTGGATTTTCGTGATCCAAGTGATTGCATGAAATAATAAGAGCCAGAATGAGGGACTAATTTTTATGAGTTTCTTTCTTTCTTCAATAAAGCATGACATTTAAAAAATACTGAAGTCTTGTAACTGAAGTCTAATATTGTAGTCAATGCATTTCATATTTTTGCTCCATTGCTGTGATTCTAATATTGCAGTTTACAATAACTGTACGACATTTGCCTATTAATAATGGCATCATTATTTCATGGATTCGTAATTAATGTTAGTTAGTACTAGTGGTTTTCTCACATACAAAGCCACAGTGGCTTACCTACTATAGAACCTACAAACAGATATGTCCTTCTAAAATGTTCCTCTGAATGTTGTTTCTAATATAAATATGGATTTGATGCGCATAATGATACATATATGTATGGTTTATTGACTTCAAATAAAGACTTCGATAGAAAATTGTCTATCTGTAGAAAATGTAGTTTGTTATGAGGAGCTGAATTCACTAATCTGTTTGTCAGCTGCAAATGTTGAGGTCATGAGGATTTGGTATTGAAATAATTCGTTCACACTTGGCAATATATAATTATGTACATGTTTGTTCTAAAGTAAAAACCAGTTCCTATATAATTTTACGTGACGCATCACTCTTTCTTGGAAAAGTCGATTTACATTAACACAACGTGGTCATAGCATCTTAATGATAAGAACACTCGCAAAAAATAATCCTCAACGGATGCACATATACTTTCCCCAGAACTCAATCCTGTCTTATATGTGCTTCTCTCATGTAACTCCACGAGACCAGATGCTTTAAGGATTGTCTTAATAATCATAATTTGCAGTGTTGTATAAATGTAACTTACTTTAATTTATGGGCCGGATTCGTGATCACACACATTATTTCAGCATAGAGACTATGAAATATCTAACATCTTAGATGAATATTCTTCTCGGAAATCCATTCTATACGTGCAATCAATTGATGACCATAAAAAGTGTGTAAGATACTGTTTTTATTCATAATTCTTGTTGCTTGGCATTTCTGGAACCGCCATATGCCCACTAATAGCTGTATAAAACTATAAAAGAAAAAGAAACTTAGTTCCTTTTATGCATTGATAAAATACAAGATTAAAGTTCGTGGAAAACGTTACACATACTAGATTAATGCCACAGCTCCGACTAAATGACTGTTTGTTTGTATACATACTAAGCGGTTACACCGCTCTATCACAGTAGCAGTATAAATGCGAGAAATAATTTCTAACTGGATTTAGTTAAACTTTATTGATTGTACATTGCGGTAGTATAGCGTGGGAAAAGTCTTCTCGCACAGGTCTGACTTCATCCACTTTATTTTTTCCTTTTCGTGTCATCTGATGACAAGGAAAATGGACGTTCATCTGAAAATGTGCAAAATCGGAACTCTCAAACTTATCATGCTATTATGCATTGCCCATAATAATTACTATTGTGAAGCTGCGATTCAAAATCCTACATCACAGCTTCCGACCTGTTTCATTGAACTACACAAGCAAACAAACAGTGAATATGTTACTGTAAATACAATGGATTTGACGGGATCTACGGGCCAAAAAATTATTTGCGGAGTTCCATCTCCAATCTTGGGTAACTTCGGAGACTCTTTCAAATGCGATCAAAATGTGATACACATTGATGCCACAAGTATTGCCAGGATCCGGATCACATGTCAGGACTACAATCCACTCCAGTACAGTCAGGATCAAGCACCGGTGAGTAAAATGTTTTTTAAAACTCTCACTCTCTGTTAAGGTCGGAGATAAAATCCAATGTAAATTTTAATTGTATCATTTTCAACATCAGCCTTTTCTTGGTGTGGACGTGGCTTTTAGCAAGAAATTGTTTTCCAATGACAGTTTACAGCATATAATCTCCGCAACGTTTCCCGAGACTAGAACAGGATTTCCTTATGAGGAAGGGCTGGAGGTCTACTCCGGTGTTTACAAAATGTCACGGGAAAGTCCGAAAAAATGGGAGGTTCGAATCCAGCTCAACATCAAGGCAGATACAGGTAAGGGTATGAAAGGAAATAAAAATCCGAATCCATGTTAAGTAGTTAAATTGTCATAAAGTATTTGTAGACTATTAATAGAGTAAGAATTTGGGAGAAAGACGCTCTGCCATTTTGTGTTTTAGGATGTTCAAATCAAGCTTAAAATCACTTCACGATCACGTAGGGTTTTTGTTTTTTGAGCAAAACAAATTCTTGATGCGTACTAAATTAGAGTTGTCCTAAATGTTGTATTTTTTCTCGCCTTGTATACATCTCTATATGTAGCATAAGGGCATGTACACTTTATTGGACCAAAGTGTTTTGAGGTCAGTTCTGCTGGCCATCATTCTCCAAAAAATCAAGATGGTATCATATCTATCTTAAAGTATTACAGTTTACTAACTTTTATAACCAAAACTCTTTGCGAAAAGTTTTCCAGGAAGTAATTTTTTCAGTTCAAACATTTGTTTTAAATCCCGTGTTTTTACGCCTAAAAATCAAGCATTGCCAGAGATGTTGAGGTAAACAGGATTGCACCATTTTTTTTGCATGGTTGAATTTCCTCCATCCGTGTGTTTCTTCCCACAAAAGCGTTTAAATTTTCAAGTAAATTCAAACTATTATGGATTTCACGGCAAAATCTTTTGAAAAAAACGATTTCAAAACAAAGGAATCACCTTTATATATTTGCATGAAGTTACAGAAAATTTCTTGTTTCCTGAAGTCAGGAAAAACGAGTTTCCAAACTCAAACTGAAAATTTTTACGGGGCTGTAAAAACGGATGTGTTGATTTTCTGTTGCCATCTTTTCGTGCAACTAGATTTCCGGAGAGCTGAAAATTTAAAATATATTTTTTACTGACAATATGCACTTCTGCACCCAGATGGGCTAATTTTCTTGCTGCAAAAGAACTTTCGGTGTTTGCCAACCAGGCATTCTGAGAATTAATGAGTTGAAGTTTTGCACACTTAAAGGGCAATCTATTGAAGTTGATGAGAGCAAAAATTCATAAAGATCTATTAATTACGTTTGAACAAAAAAGTCAAATAAAGTGCACGGTCCAATAAAGTACTGATATCATGCAACTATAGACTGCCAATTGTTTCGGATTCATTTCTGGACTTCTGGATATTTGTTCTTCGGATACAATTGCTAAAGTTACTACAACAAAGCAACCACAGCCGTAACAATAATGATCTTTCGGCCTTTCATTTTCATACTATATTCCCAAATATCAAGTGTCAGGACGTGCTAAACAAATTTCTACTGTACGCAAGGTTTGATATTCATATTTTTCGATCGTTTTTTAGAATACCCAGGGGCTCAAAAGCAAAGGGAATTTTGCTTCCAAGTTCGTGATGGTTTCATGGAATGTGAAGTAGGTCACTCTGAATCGGATGTTTACTTGGTGAACATTGGAGGTGACAATCCAACTGAAACTCATCTGAAGAAATCTTGTTTGGATTCTTCGGTGGTAACTCATTCCCCACTGCTTTAACAAAATTTTAGCATTGGTATATTTTACAAGTCAAACAGGTTCATTGCATGCATGAATGATTCTGATAGAAAAATACCTGCGGAAATAAGTTCCCTGGAACAAACTGCGTTCAGAATCGCTACTGTAAAAAACTCAGTCATATTCATCATAATGGCATGGCCCGCTGCTCCTACGATAATGTGACACAAGACATCGAATACTTTCGAGATATTATTCATGGGGATATCCGTAAGCATAGCTTAGCTTTAAAAGCTTTCTACACGTAAATAAGTGACATAGAACTTGAATGTGAAATATGTTTTAGATACAAACATGTCAAATATGTGGTACCCCCGACTAATCATTAAAATAGAAAGGGATGACGGTAAAGAAGAGTTCGACATACCTTTTTCGGAGCCCGATGAGAATGCTCCTACAGTGGAACATCCAAAATGCGGTGATATTTTAACCGTTAATCAGGTCCAGCAGAATGCGGAGACACTCTTCGATCAAGAAGAGGCCAAGTTCGAGTGTCACTTTTCTCCTTACTTCCTAGTACCGCCTGTGCGTTGGTTTTTGGGATGGTCGAATGGATCAATTCAGCAGCACTCCATTGACAGCGGAGGTACTATATTAATATCGCCTTTATATACGAGTATCTAACTGCTACATACAATTTTTATTACACTGGCAAATGTTATGAAATGCGTTTCACATTTTGATCGCATCTGCCAAGGCATGGAATTTTAATTTAACCCCTGCACAATAGACCGTTTTCCCTTTTAGTGTTCACTTCGTTTTTGACAAAAACTGAAGTGTGTCATTAAAATTGATG
>JAQFXU010000278.1:0-64879 GCA_034693705.1 Spatulosminthurus flaviceps | reverse complement strand
CCAACAAGAAAAAAAATATTTTGGTCAATTCCCGCACCCTCGGGCAAAGTCGTGATTGGTCCTAGAAATACAAGCTCTGATGCATAAAAACCATTTATCGAGTATTTTTCAGATTTCGGAAGTGAGGAATTTTCGTTCATCTACTATTGCGAGGGTTTTAAACTTTTTAAAGCCTCATGCCATTCCCGAACACCATCAATAGTATATTAGGGAGAAATGGGGCTAAATGATAAAATAATTTTTTTGCAGGGGAAGTTATTCTTCATATGCTGTAAAAATTGGCAAGGTTGGCGTACACACACATGTAATATTTATGTACCAAAATCAAAAACATGTATGACTCAAAAAACAATAAAATTAAAAGGTTCAGCAGTCCTCCCTGTTGTTTGTGTTTACGTATCGGCTCATTTTATTAGTGTGACGAAGCTTAAAACAGGCTATAGCCTTCTGTGAAGTGTGAAGAAGGTTGTATGTAGTTTCTCAATTTTTCATCATTGGTGAGAAATGGGAAATACGAGACACTCTGTAGCTGATGAGTTACTTTATTTCTTTCATATTTTTAATTGACGCAGTATATATGGATATGTATGGCAAAAATAATCATATTTGCTTTCATACGTGCATTGCAGGAAAGAACCCGTCAGTGAACTGCATTTATTACTTTTGAAAGGTGTTATAAGATTCAAGTGAAGAAAAAAATTAAGCAAAGTTTCATTCATGAATGATTTTTTATGTTAAATGCTCATATCAATTGCATCTTATATAATTAACATCCGTTTTTCTCTTCCGTATTTAAAGGGGTACAAAAAAGGTTCGTAATTGGTATTGGTCCTATTTCATATCGTGTAGCCTCTATCATTTAAATAGTACTGCATCAACTTATTCGGTGTTGGTTGTTCGTTGTTCGTTCGAAACATTTCTGAGAGAAATTGTATTTAAATATTTTTTTTATTTCTGAAAGAAACATTCATTCTTATTTATATATGAAAATTTCTATAGCTATTGTAATGGCGCAAAATATCAATATTACTACAAATTAAACTCGAGTCAAGTCAAGGCAAGGGCCATTGACCCTAGAACAATACAAGGAAAATTGGTGCACTGTTCAGTTTTTCAGTTCATCAATATTTCTATTATATTAGTCTATGAGACTCTATGCGATTTTTAAATAAGATTATTGGAAGGAATCATGGGAAAAGGATAGGTACTTACTAGCACATTTGGAATTAGGTCAAGGCATCCCTGCTAAGAGCCAAGAACGCTACTCCATCTAGAATTAACTAGAACCAGCGTATACGAAGTTGATGAGGTTAGAAGCTTCTCAACTATATATAGACCTTTCAAATGATAATAACCGGTTTTATGAAATTGTCAATACTAAATTATTGGTATTGTATAGAATATTTACTAACACAATATTTTGATTCCTATGCTGTCCATTCCGGATCCGAGGTCGAATGCTCCCCGTGATATTTTATACTTATGCTTCCCCCGGTTAAAACGTAAAGAATTCAACCACAGTTCCCCCTAAGATTATATGTACATTTCAAGGTATGTATAATACATAATGTATTATATAAGTCAGAACGTATTGAACTTGACGTCATCTTACATCTTACTTCCCGTGGATTAATAACTACATATATGTAGTTGATTGTGCTGTAATCTTCAAATTCTTTTACAAAACCACAATAACAAATGGGAGCCACAAAACATGTCAATTTGTTACTGCAGCCACCACAAATACAACAAACCACAATTTACAGCTCTACAGATATACATGAATACGTCAAATATTCATCATATAATATCATACCATAGACGCTTGACCTGACGTCGGTAAAATTTACGAAAACAGAATGTTCTCATTCATTCCATTTATCCTGAATCTGTACGAGGCCGTTCTTATTTACAGAAAGCAAGCGAAGATAAAAGAAATAAATAATATTATTGTTAGCTATAATAATAGTAAGATTTTAGAAAGCTCTATCTATGCAAATATCAACGTAAGTTGATAAACACATTTTATTTTGAGTTGTCTCACACAAGAACAAATTTTACATGAAACAGGAAAGGGTCTCAAGACGATGAAGGCCATATAGGCCACAATAATTATTTGACTGGAGCTAAAGGAGAAGTACTAAATATATTTGATGGTATCTATGCAAATAGCCTCCGCAATGGCGATGACCAATAATATTTTTGATCACCTACAGTATTCGAACTCTTATGAATATTGATCTCCGATTTTAGTTTTTTGTTATACCTGCCCTTTAAGAAAGAAATAAAGCATATTACAATCTTATAGATGGCAGTCAGCTAAAAAAATTTGTCCCTGATCACGTCGGAGCTTACATGACCGTAAAACGGATGTACTATGCGACGTAAGTGATAAATTGGCACGTGCAATTGCATGTTTCACTTGGGGAAAAGTTTACTGAAGATTTCATTTGAAGCAGTCCATATTGATATAGACTGTACCCATTAAATCACGATGCATTACAATAATTGCTACACATCATCACGAACAACTGGGCTTAGGTGCATTTTTTGCAACATGGAAATTCTAAATTTGATGATAATTTCCACAGGAAATACGAAATTACATCCTGTGTGGCTTTTGAGAGATTTGAAGCCTCAGTATAAGTTCATGACAACCCTATTAGATCTCGTAGCATCTGGTAATGTAATGGAATCCTGTCAAACCTTCAACCAATATACCCATAATTGGGTGTATAAGATTTAGATTAATTTTTGAAGAATCTTGGTATCATGAAATGCATTATCATTTCTTCATTGCTGGCAGTAATTAGCATTCTCAGCATAACCCTAGTCATCATTTTGTATCCATCAGGGTTTAGGATTATTTTAAATTGTGGATTAGGATTTCGATCGATACTACCAATCGAAAATACCATCTTTACTGGACACTCAGCCACAGGTATATTGGAGGTAAAAACACCTTCATAGATTCTATAAACTGCTATTTTAATTTTTCATTATTCTTATATTAGATGCTTTAAATGCATCGGCCCGAAAACCCGAACTAATATCCCTCAGGATTCTCACCAGACGTTCACGAAGAGATACCAACAGCGCTATGGTCATTCAGCTAATAAGATCCCGACGGAATGAAATCATGACTGCGCATGTTTTGGAGAACAGCAAAATTTTGTCACCAGATTTTGTGTATGTCATATTTTGAACAGATTTTTAAAAAAATTCATTTACTATTAAACTGTTGGGCAGGTTCGTTGGTTGTATATACTGATTGTGTCTTTGCTGTTCAGGCTATTTGTAGATGGTCGGGAATTGGACATTGAGTCAAAAGTGAGATCAAAGAGGTCTGCGAAAGTACCAATGGAGAATTTACAAACGCACTTTTATACAGGAGTTGTATCCTCCGAGTCTGGTAGCATTGGTAGAATAGCCTTAACGGCCTACGAGACTAGCATCAATGAACTGCAGGGATTTGTGCGCATAATCAAACTGACTAATTTATCATTGAGTATTACTCTTGTAGACCATATTTAGCAATATTTTGTGTTATTTTTACAGTTTGGTTTACTGTCACTTGATGGAGTTGATTACCTCATTGAGCCTTCATCTGAACTGGGGTCCGCAGAAAGGGGTAACGGATCACACTTTTTAACAGAAGCGAATGGAGGCACTCCAGGTCGTAAGTGTGCAACTCGGCAATCGCGTGGTAACAAAAAGTATTTTTAATTTTTTTGTCCTACAAAAGTAGCGCAGTAGATATGTACAAGATGAAATCATAAATCAAATGTTTTAAAATCCTTTTTTATCGCCTCCCGTTACTTCTTTTCCGATTCCGAAGGACCCAACATGCATGACGATACGCTTGCACTGTCCGCCGGAGAACAGCTTCAACCTTCAGAATTTAATGAAAGTCAGATATTTCAAGGAAAAGTTCAAGTTGATGCAAAAAGTACACCAAAGAAAGGCATATTTGTTAAAACGTCCTCAAGAGTATTGGAACTGGCTGTGTTTGCTGATGCCGCGCTGTTCAAAAAGATGAAAAAGAAGTTTCCAACAAAAACTCTTCAGAACTCGGTCACATATATTTTGGCCTCTGTAAATAATGTGAGCTCTGCAATAGTAAATATCCATTCCATTCAGTCATGTCGGTTAAAGAGTCCCATAATAACTGGTATGTATTTTATGGCACATTTCAGATGCAGCTTATGTATAAAGATCCATCTATTGGCTATGACAATAAGTTGGACATTAGGTTAAATTACCTGGAAGTGTTGACAAAAAATCCTAAAAAGCTAAACGACGCGAAGGGCCGGGAGAATGTCTACTTGGACTCATTTTGTAAATTTGCAGCTTCAAAAAATACAGACGTAACTAATTGGGATCATGCAATGATGCTCACAGGAACTGATCTTAGAGCTGCAGACAGTGCAGGGGTACTTGGTAAGGGGTTTCAGAGTGTTTGAAGTCTGAAGTTATAATTTTGGCTAATAATCGTATGACTTTGTAGTCAGAAATATAAAATGTATTTCCTTATTTCCTCAGGGGTAGCTTTTACTGGAGCTCTATGCGACAATCGTTACAGCTGCTCCTTGATAGAGGCCGCAAACTTTTTAGGAACTTATACCATGACACATGAGCTTGGCCATAGCTTGGGAATGAATCATGATGGCGAGGAAAATAACAAATATTGTAGTCCTTCGAAGCACATCATGGCTGCCATTGAAGGAGCAGGTCAACTAACCTGGTCAATATGTTCTCAGCAAAATCTTCGAGATTTCCTTAACAGACGATCGGCTATTCCAGACGCATCCAATCCATCCTGTTTGAGAACGACGTATAGTAGCAGGAGAAAGAAAAAGAAACCCATTAACTACAAGAAGAATAGACTCCCGGGAGAGATTTACACTGCCTCGCAGCAATGTGCGATGTCCCTTGGGAAATCTTATAACAAGCCTGTCTACAAAACTGGATATTATGAAGTATAACAAAAGATAAATCTGCAAGTCAAGGTAGATAAGTAAATGTCAAAAACTGGCATAATTTAAAATTCTTTTCCGTTGCATTTCCAGAGCATCTGTTACGAGCTTAAATGTGGGAATGGGTCAAAAGTCGTTGCAACTCAACCAGCTTTGGAGGGTACAGTTTGTGGAAAGCAGAAGGTACTACCTTAATCAAGTACTTTGAAACGTAGAGTTGATAGTTTTATGTCAACTTAGACGGGCCGTGAAATATGTAATATTTACAATATATTGAAATGATTTTTAGTGGTGTAAGGCGGGTATTTGCGTCATAAAGCCGGCCAACCCACCTTTAAATCGAGGATGAAAAATCTGTCGGAGAAGGAAAAAACGTTAGAGTTGAGAAATTTATACAATTTATTTGTTATTTTTATTTAATAATATCACTTCAACTTTACAAATAATTGAAATTGCGAATAGAAAGTTGCGATAATTTATATAATGAACAATTTTATAAGTAATTTTAAGGTGCTCTTCGAATACCTGTCTTCGGTACATTTATATTAAAATTAAACATGGTTTTATTCAGTGAAAAAGAACTTAGTTAAAATTCAGGAAGACTTTTTAGGGATAGAGAATTTGGTTCGGACTTACGTATTAAAATTAAAAACAAAGTGATACAAGATGTCTAGAAAGTTTTAAAATTAATTTCGATACAATTGATTGCTCACTTATGCGTGTGGAAACCCCTAAAATTAAAATCTTCGTATATCGATGTAAGTGATTCGTAAAGTGTAGTAGTTTAGGTTGAATGAAGATGACACTGAACTAGATATAAACAATGAATATGAGTTGAAAATAAATACAGAAATAAACATCTTGTTGTGACTTCAACGGTTGGATTTGAACTATAAAATGATTTTGATTCGACTGGCAAATTCAACCCCAATCTTCATCCACTGCAACACTTGCACATGGCTCGGGGCCTCCCCCACGACCACCCCTTCCCCCGCCTCTGCCTCCGCGATCAAAGCCTCCTCGCCCGCCTCGATCAAATCCTCCTCTTCCTCCGCGGCCACCGCCTCCGCCTTGGTCGTTATCATTGTCGCCACCGAAATTTCTTCCACCTCCAAATCCTCCTCGGCCTCCACGACCACCGCCTCCGCCTTGGTCGTTATCATTGTCGCCACCAAAATTTCTTCCACCTCCAAATCCTCCTCGGCCTCCACGACCACCGCCAAAGCCACCGCCTTGATCGTTATCATTGTCGCCACCGAAATTTCTTCCACCTCCATATCCTCCCCTTCCTCCGCGGCCACCGCCACCGCCTTGATCGTTATCCTGGTCGCCACCAAAATTTCTTCCCCCTCCATATCCTCCTCGGCCTCCACGGCCACCGCCTCCACCAAAACCACCTCCTCCGCCTTGATCGTTATCATTGTCGCCACCGAAATTTCTTCCACCCCCAAATCCTCCGCGGCCTCCACGCCCCCCTCCATTATCATTGGCGTCATCTCCGTTATTTCTTCCACCACCGTAACCTCCTCTCCCGCCACCATAACCACCTCCATCGTTGCCTCCTCCGAATCGATTTCCTCCGCCGCCATTCTCGTTATCAAATCTGTTGCTACTAAACCCACCCCGGCCTCCTCTTCCGCCTCTTCCAAATCCCCCACCTCCATCACCGCCCGAAGAATCATCATTTCTTGAAGTTCCTCCAAATCGACCTCCGCCGCCGAAGTTTTCGCTGTTATTGGAAGTAGGGGGTACTGCAGCGGGTGCAGTACTGGTGGCTCCTGGATTATCCCAATCTTCATCTGGCGCAATTTCAGCAGGTGGTTCACTTCGGTTGAAGCCACCTCGACCGCCTCTCCCTCCGCGACCTCCACCACGATCTCCTCCTCCGAATCGATCGCCTCCTCCACCGAAGCGGTCACCACCGCCTCCGCCAGAGCGGTCATTATCTCCACCGAAACGGTCATTTCCGCCGCCGTAGCCTCCTCTACCACCCCTGAAGCCCCTACCGCCTCCTCCCATTCGGTCATTCCCACCATTATCATCACCATTGTTATCACCGCCGCCATCGCCGAACCGATTCCCTCCGAAACCTCCACGGCCGCCTCTACCACCTCCTCTTCCAAAACCTCCTCCACTGCCATTATCATCGCCATTGTTATCACCGCCGCCATCGCCGAACCGATTCCCTCCGAAACCTCCACGACCGCCTCTACCTCCTCCTCTCCCAAAACCTCCTCCACTGCCATTATCATCGCCATTGTTATCACCACCGCCATCGCCGAACCGATTCCCTCCGAAACCTCCACGACCCCCTCCTCTTCCAAAACCTCCTCCACCGCCATTAAAGTTATCGTTACCGCGGAAACCGCCTCGACCGCCACGATCTCCAAACGATTGTCTTCCATAACCACCTCCTCCACCTGAACTTTCTGAGGGTGGAGGAGCAGTTACGCCGGTGTAAGTAGTGGCAGGATTATCCCAATCCTCATCCCCAGTGGATGCCGGTGCAGGAGCGGGAGTATTGTTACCAAATCGACTGTTATTTCCGAAGTTCTGAGGCGGAGCTGGCGTGCTTGCTAGAGTTGGAGGTTCTTTTTTAACCTCAGGTACAAAATCCGTCTGAGTTTCAACAGATACAAGAATTATCTCTCTCTTAGGGATTTTAGTTTGAACTGGAGAGTCGCAGGGTTGCTCATGATCAGAAATTTTCCGCTTTCCCAACACCTTTGACTCATTATCCGCTTCAGATTGACGCCTGCGCTTGCTTCCTGAATTTGGAGTTGCAGCGTCTACCCCGTCAATCAGTTTTACCTTGATTACCTCCCCCCGCTTTGTCCGCCCAGGAGTGCAGGCGTGGTTTGCATTCTTCGGAGTGATTATAGACGAAAGATATACCCAACCTGGAACTACGATTTCGGAGGATTCCATTTGCACTTCTGGAGGTTTCTTATCGAAAATACTCATTTCATTCTTTTTGCTGTCTCGAAAGTACTTGACGGTTTCTAACTGAATAAATACAGTACTGTTAAATCTACGACCACCGTGGGACAACCAGGAATCTACAAGGTAATCTATATTTGGTGGTGGGAAATGCAGATTGCCTTTCTCCATCAACTGGACCATCTAAAACAAAAAGTAATTCTAATTCAGTCTTAAAATATTATCATGATCTCAAAATTTTCTTGGTGCTTCCCCAATTTAAAATCTATGACAGAATAATCAAAATCATTAATCAAGAGTTCATACATATTTTTCATAGCATACCTTTTCAACGGGGAGTTCTAAAAACTCATTAGAGTTTAAAATTGACTCAAAGTTGATATGCCATGTGTAATCCACGGCTTGACTCAAAGCCACATTAGAAGAGTTTATCGCCAGAAACTTTAGTTCCAGACAATTGGCCTCATTTAAAGATTCTTTTAAGACTTCCACGCACTTCGAACTCAAGTAGTCCAACTGCATCAGGCTAGCGGCTGGCAACAGCTGTTTTGCCATTTCCAACGTCACATTTGGACACCCGGTATATAGCAAGCTACATAGAGAAATACATTTGAAAACAAACCTCCAAATTACCATCGTATATTCATCACAAAATCAACATAGCAAACAAAACATTCTATACAAATCCCTATATCATCCAATATTTGAAAACATACTCCACAACTTGAAGTAGATTGGATGGATCAGGTAGCGTAACACTCTGGCGCCGCAGATCAGCGGATTTCTTGGCCACCTTCCCAGCGAACTGTTGCTTGAATAATTTTGAATAGCAGGAAAGAAGTTCCATATGACAAGGTACCAATTTACTCCCAGCTACCAGCAGCACATCGCATTGGTCCTGCCGCCTAAAGAAGGGCATGGTAATTTAAATCATGTAATACAAGCAACATCAACCACACATTTCAATCCCTTCATCCCTACGTTTGTTAAACTCTCAAAATCAACTAACTTGCTCGGATTCTCTATGAAACTTGAAGCCTCCGGCGGTAGGGTGACATCCTTGTATGGATCTGGAGGTGGGTCCATTGATTTCAGAGTAGGCTTCGTTGTAGCCCTTGGCAAACTTTAAACCCCAAACATTATCTCATCAATTTGATTATTTAACCCTTCTTCAATTTTCACAGCTTGTTTAACAACATCTTCAAGCATTTTCATATCAGGTTATTACCTTAATTGAGCCTTTGCAAGAGCCGCTAGTTTCCATACCATGAACGGATGTATTTCTCTGATAAGTTCACAGGAATTTCATAATTTGAAATGAAAACTACATATTTGATAACCGTTTGAACACTAAAAATTCACAAACTTACTCTTTCTCAACGTGTTCACTGACCACGGGCGACGCCGACCTCTCCTTCTTAACGTTAGTCTCTCCTTCAGTTCTTAAATTAAAATCAATTAAGGAATAAAATGTATGTCTACAACAGTCACAATTATTACAGTACCAAAGAAGCACAACAAGTCCCATTAATTCCAAATAAAATTAATTGCGCATGGACGTGTATCATACATATAATATTTGTTCTTAAAATTCCATTTAAAACATCATAAAAATTAAAACCTTATATTGTCCGACGTATCCATGGCCTCCTGGGCCATTTTCTCTGCCTTCGAACTCTGCAACACAATTAAAGTACAGGTATTCTGTATTATCACTATAAATCTACATTGCCTTTTATTACAATCACGACTAAAGATTAAAAAGGTTTCAGTTAAAAAGCTTCTATTTCCACACCCTTTTCGACCTCATTCCTGCTAAACTGCAGGATTTCTTCGTTAACCTTTGTGTTCAACTGCGATTGATGTCTACTAAGTCTTGGAGTAATAAAAATATACGAACTGGAACTGACACTGCACAGATATTCACCTGATTAGATATTAAATGTATCTTAATTCACAATTAATTAACAATAGGATGAATGAAAGGAAATATTAGGGCGCGGGAGAAGCTGCGATAAAATGTCGCTGTAACTTTTATTCCTCTTGGCCCGAATGCTAAATTTGTTATTCAAAAAGTTAGGTGACGCATTCAAGCAGAGTGAAAAGGCACGTTTTATGTTAGACAAGTATATCAAGTAAATGCAATGCATTCTTTGCATTGTCATTTGTCAACAGAGCTTCGAGAGAGGCTACTAGAAAGACTATACAAAAGATGGGTGTATACACGTATTTGGGCTAGGAAATTATTTTAAGTATATTATAAGAATGGTATTGGCTCCTCTGAAGGTTTTCAGATAAAGAAAGATATTCGTTATGAAAATATTCCTGACCAGCGCAGCGACAGCGACCAGGCATACCAGGAAGCCACTGCACTGTAAAAAATAATTTACAAAAATCTTACAGCTCCACTATAGAACAGGGGATTCTGCTAAATTTATTTTTTTAAAGCCCATTATGATGAATAATTCCGGAGATGCCCTCCCAAATGACATTTTATATGAAAGTCAGATGAAAACTTGACTGAATTGTGACATAAAACCTTGCTGAATATTCATCAGACAACGTTTTAAAATGAGTTTTAAAATTATGAAAAACACACACACGGCAGAACATATTTAATCAAAATCCTCTCTGCTGACATGCCCCAATGCCCCTGAACATTCTCTTGAATCTAAAGCATCCCCCGGTGAAAATCAGGCTTTAAATAAGTCAGGAACAAGGCATATATAATAATATTCCTCAACTCCGGCATTATTTTATATACCTTGGTCAGGAAATGGAAATGGTGTGGAATGTGAAGAACCCTGTGGATTCAGCAAAAGCCTCTGTCATTTGCACACCTTCTATATTTTGCAGTGTATGGAAGATGGTTCTATACTTTAATAGCTATAGGGTTATTGCATCAGTCAAAATTTAGATCTTTTTTGAATTTCTGTAAACGTTTTGAGGTCCGCAGTCAGTTTTGTTCTTAATTGCATGTTAAGCACAATTTTTTTTCACACAGGACTGCTTATGGAGTGGTGACTTATACAATGAAATGTGATATGGACCAATTGAATCCATACGATACAAGAATGTATGTATGTACTATTGTATGTACGTAGTTTCCTCATTAATAATTGTAGAACTAGAACTCCACAAGGAATTTAAGAAGGTACCTAAATTATATGCTTAAATTTGGGTATCGAGTGTTCAGCAGAACAACACACGTCAAGCGAACCAACTGGGTAGACCGCAATGTTGACTTTATACATTCATAAATAATATCATCGATCCTCTGACATGAGGTAGTTTCTTTTATTTACAAAAATGTACTCCGATTAACATGAAAATCTATTTTAACACCTAAATTATTGTCCCAACTGCAAAGTATATCCGTCTAATCATTATAATAACTGTACAATACACACGCAGACGTATACATATATACATATATTATATATACAAGTCAATAAAACTCAACCTTGTATAAAGAAGGGCCTTGAACCTGCAACTACTATCATGTATATTCTGTAGATTTTGCATAGAAATAAAACGTAAATGAATATTCCATGACAAAAAATTATTTCAAAAGAAACCACAACTTTGTTCGTAAGCCATGACCTTCATCCAGAGTTTCCAGCCATTTACGGAAAGTAATCACAACAACTCCGCTTATCACAACCAAGGCTCCAATAATGCTAGAAAAATAGTTTAAAAATACATTTGTACTAACTCCAAATTATTTCTATTCTATATTAGCTTACTTACATATTCAAAAGGATAGCCAACTCAATTACTCTTTCCCACTAACTCCTTACCTGTACACATCTGGAACCACACTAAAGAACAAGATCTGCCATAAAAAGCCAAATATAACATCGCATGTTCGGATTAAAGAGACTGGGCCAGTTTTCTCTGCTTTCAAAGCCAAGATAATTGCACATTGCCTACAGTCAAAAATACAGTTCGTTGAAAAAACAAGTTCCGACCTAAACACAAATTGAAATAGCTCGTCATTTTTGAATATTTCTCTCACCCAAAGAATGTAAATGCAACCAAGACAATCCCCAATGCCCATTCCAACTGATTCTGAGGGAAGCTAAAGTATCCCAAAATCAAGGCTGGAATTATAGTTTCAAAGGAACCCCACACTCCATATGCTAACATTGTCACGGAGTAGTGGACACGACGAATGTAACGAAGCGTTACAAATGAGCAGGTACCAAGTATCGTAGATCCTAGCGCCATACCTGTACCTTTCTGTAAAAAATTAGCACAGAGTTCTATTAGGCAAATTTATCCTGGATTTTGTCATTAAAATAAAACCCATCAAAAAACTGAATAAACCATTAAAAAAGGCTTGAAAAATATTTTTCTTGTCTTACCAAAGTGTCCACATCAAAAGACCCCCCAGTCAGGATAGGAGGTTTGATAATAAAAACTACCCCAACAAGGGTAAACATTGAAGTTAGCATGGGCATAACTCCCATGGGCTCTCCAAGGAAAAAGAATGCGAAAAGGTAGGCAAAAACAGGTGTACAAGAGTTAATCACGAGGGCATCTCCAATTGGCAAGTATTTCAATGCATAGAAATGTAGAATCAAAGCGTTGCATACCAAGAAACTTCTTAGCTACAGAAAAACACAAGAAAGTCTTTAAAATAATTTAATATTATTTTAAGGAAAAAAGGAGAGAAAAAATCTACTTACCAGCAAAAGGAGGTAAGTTCGAAATCTGGTCCAACGACCATGCTTCCGCTCCTTCCTCACCAGCTCTTTCAGATATTTCTGCTGATATTTCTTGGTTAAATGTATGGCCACCAATGGCACTGCAGGAATTAAAGCTCCTTGAAATCTCCAAACAGCAATGGTGAGGGGGCTATAGTGATGAAGATTTTTCACCAGCAAGGCGGATACAGAGAATATCAAGCTGGACATGAGCGTGTAGAAGGTACCCCGATATTTTTGGACTAAAGTTTTCTTGGGCTTGGGCTCCTCCTTCCCCTCCTCTAAACCTTCGTAAGGCATCGGTGGTTGAATGGCCCATTCTTTCTTGATAACATTGACGCCATTGACTAGTTGGACGCTTATTCGTCTCGTTATACTTGCCTTTGACTTTGAACGATCTTTGGGATACTCAGGAGGATATTCCACGGGAAGCTTTGGGATGGCATGTGGATTAAAAGTATTATAACTCTTTGCTTCAATGGCCTCCTTTAGTTTTGCAACGTCGATCTCATCTTCCGAGCTATCAGGATCCTTTGGTTTAGCAGACGACATCCTCCTTGTAATAGGCTATAATGATTGAGAGGGAGAGACTGTCTCGCTTGGAAGTTACAAAAGGACTGAATTTGTGACACAATTAGTTTCACATTCCAGGAAAATATTGAGGTGTGGATATCCACCATCAAAGGGGTTGCCACAAATATTTTAATAACTCTTTTGATAACTCTGTTCAAGAAACGGTGTCACTTTTATCGGATGATTAAAATTATCAATGGGTGGTTTAAATTTTGGGGGGATTGGTCGATGAGGATCCATTTACAAAACAGGTGAATTTTGTGCGCCTTTGTTGGATTGTGGTTTTGTCATTTTTATGAACCATCTGTAAATCCATTGTTAGAGTTTAAATGCGTGCTCCATGAGATGATCTGCAAAATAAATGTTATTTGCTCTTAATAAAATTTATGTATATTGACGCGGAATACGCTACTATACTATTTGGACGTCAATTTTATTATTTATTACCAATACTGAGAAAATTTTATTGTTCTAGTGCTCCAATAATTCTAATATAAATTACCAACTTGTAAAGTACGTTTGAGCGCCCGTGTTACTAATGGACGATCAGTCATTAGATTTTACTGAATAAGGAAGAGCACATAAAGTCAAATGAAATGAAATACCTAGTAAGAATGAAAAACATATATCAATGTGACAGAAGCTGGAAATGGGGCAATTTTTTATGCATTGTTAAAGGACGATTGGGGACTTTTCCAGGAAATGTTTTTTCCGCATTAATTTAACCTTCAAGATTAGTTGAAAAATCGTGCATCTACGCCTATAGCGATAGCTAGGCGTGCTCTGCGTATGTATGTATAGTTATGTGTATACACTTATTGGATAAGTAAATCAAGCTAAGTTTTAATCAAGTTAGCTTTACGGTGGAGGTCGGATATATATTTATATTTTTAGGCCAACACTGAAATTGCTTGGGATATTGGATACAATAAACCAATGATTTCATGCATAAAAAATTTTGAAGTGTTGACTGACTATAAGTAACCGTGGATTTTGCGTCCCTCGTGCAACTACGGTCACACTTACGAAGAATCGATTCCCTATTTTTTCTTACATCATAGACAGTGTGAGCTCAAACCATGCTACAATGATAATCTTCCTAATGAAATGAGGACCTGTTCTCTGTACGTGTGCTCTCCAGACATCATTAATTTTTAATCGTAATTTTTCTCACGAGTTTGTTCGTTCACGTGGAAAATTTATGAAATGCCATAACAATAACGTCAATTTGTTCATATGAAGCATAAGTGTAAAAAAGCACTTGAGTAAACAGGCACATATACACGGTGACGTAGGCCAAACGTTCAATACATATAATAAATCAATGAACAATTTTAAGTTTTTTGCATGTAATTTCCCACTATACTGTGAGATCTGCAAGCTTCACGAAAAAGTATTGCACAAAAATAAATTTTTAAATGGTTTACTAAAGTTTTAATACAAATTCTGCCCTTCAAATAACGCATAGGAAATTTACTGGAGCTTTGAAGTTATCCTGAATAAAAATAATCACGTGAGTAAATATTCTGAAAATTCTTGCAATAAAATTCACACAACTTACAAATTGCAAATATCTTACTTTTTCCACTGAATAGTATAGCGACAAGGCTTAAAGTTAATTTCAAAGTTAGTTCAAAACTTGTTCAAGAAAGAAGTATGTAAATACAAAGATTTTCCCTTTTGCCCATCGCCTTGTGGTTAATTTCTTGGAAAACTACAGATAGCCTCAAGCAATACTACAAAAGCTCCTCCTCATCACAAGTGTCATCTACTTTGAAGCCAACTTTCTACCCTAAAATGGCTAAGTTCTCCAACGGGTAAGCTACTAAATCTATAAAAAGCGTAGGAGTAAGATATCTTGTATTAAAATGCAGATTTTATTATTATAACTTTTAATCTTGGGTAAATTAAATAAAAACTTCTTCCCCACCCCCTCCATATGTGAGCTCCAGGCTAACCATGCAATAATAATGAGGAGCGAGTGCAGTAAATACAATAACTTCTATGCTGACAATTGGGCCACCACTGAACAAATCCACAAACATTGCTTATATAATGTGTTAGCTAACCCAGAGTGAAAGTTTTCTTTAAATATCCTTAGGTATCAACTATCATTTTTGACTGTAAGAGCAATCTCATCAAAAATTTGCTCTGAGAGTTCAGAAATTTTTAGTACGGTTGGAAGAATTCAAATCAATATTCCAATCCAACCATCTCGTCTCCTTCTATTGTTTACCATGCATCTTTTTCAATTTCTCGAAAATTTCTGAGACTCAACTTTAGACAAGGACCCTTGAAGCGGCTAATACTATTAGAGCAAATTCCGTAGCATGTAGTACGTGAATGTGGAAGCAGCCAAAGGAAGATACGCTTAATGTCCTGTTCCTCCTTTCAAGAACCACGACTTCATTCCAATAAAAATCTCTTCCCTGATTCCCTAAAAGTCCCATTACCGTCCTACATATAGTAATTTTTCAAGCAAATATAAGCCACATTATTATGATCAATCAGCGTCTTTGTCTTTATTATTTAATCCTTCATTCCTGTGTTGTCTCCATAAAAAATTATACCACTTCTTTGCTCTTCACTACACTTCACCGGTACAGCTCACTTATTGTTAGTCGAGCAGCTAGAAACTCCGATTCTGTTTATTACATCTCATTCTCTGCGATCCCGGGTTCGAATCCCGACCGGGGTAATTAATTTTTATCCCCTTACGTGTTTTTCCTCTCGGATCTCCCTCCTTCCCACGCTCAAACATTCACCTGAATGTTCTGTCGCTACAATATCCCTTCAAAGCTCTAATATTAAAATTGAGGAGGGACTAAAATAATTTCACAGTCTGTTATAAAAGTAAACTAGCACTCTCTTTATTTACGCTTGATTGCGGATGTTTGCCACGGAACTAAGAATAATTGAAACTGAAAAGCAAATAAGGAAATGAGAAGATGATATTATTAACCTCAAAAGTTCAAACATTGAAGAAAAACATCAAGTGCATTTTCTCCATTACTTCACTACTTCCCCTTTACGAAATAATGAGGAAACCACTTGAAAAATATTTCCATTAGGGGGAAGGAGAAAGGTTGTGTAAGTAAGTGTAAACACGTAACTACAATTTTTGTATTCCTCCAATATTAATGTAACATATTTACGTAAATCAACAAGGATGAGAGCGCGCTCTTAATACATGAAATGAATTATATAATAAAAAGAAAGTACATGATATATAACATTTAGCATATATCAATATTTTATTATTCAACTGTCATTATTCCTCATGGTATGGTAATTATAGGGTTGTGTACCTCTTATAATTGTGTGTATCAACTTGTAAATATAATGTCCATAATTTTTTATATCTCTGCAATAATAGAAATCCCTTTAGCAATAACAATCTTTATATTTATAGATATATACTTCTTCATATACATTGAAATTAACTTACATACAATTTCACAACTTATATATACATATAATAATTTTTCCCTTTACTATTACATATAATCCTCAAATATATTGCAACTTTTGATCCTGCATAAAAATTCTACCAGAGAAAGAAATTCACCTTCAATTTTAAATGTACACATACATTTTTTTACATCCAGAAATGTTGATGATGTTCATAAAATACATGTAATAACTTGTGAAAATGTGTAACTTTTAGAACTTCCTCTTCATTCACTCACAAAGAAAGAGCATTGGTCGTTGGTGAGAGACGCCATTAAATATTCAAGATAAATAAATGATAGAGGAAATTCCACATGTATTAGGGGAACGTAAGAATGAAAAAAAACTAATGGAAGCGGCACGAATCCATTCACTAAAAAAACACATCTCCAATACTTAACAACTTATTTAATAATCCTCGGAACCTTACAAATACTATACTATATAGTCAACACATTGAGAATGAGTTTCACTTTAGAAACTCACGTCCCCCTACACTTTCTCTCCTACCCAAATCGATTTATAACTGAATAAAATTCCTAATCTTTTTAACCCTCCCTCCCCAAAACTACAAAACTTTTTACACTACTACTAGAATATAAGGAAATTAAAACTTGGCTATTTCAGATTAAATCTCTCTCTCTCTATTGATTTTCCCTCCTCTCTCTCTCTCTCTCTCTCTATACTTTCATCAATAGAAGTTCCAAGTACCCTTGGAAGTATCTCCACTAACAAAACTCATCTTCCCCAGAAGGTAATAAAAACCTAATAGGAAATCCTTACACGATGGCACTGTATATAGAATGTCGCCGAAACTGTAGAAGACATTCTTTCAAAATAATCTCCCATTATATTCTCCTATACACTTTCTAATATACCAGAATTTCCCTCGTTATAGTACATGTCCAAAATAATATAATAAAGGAATCTGGATAGTTGTTAACAAAATCCAGCCTCAAGTTACCTTTGGAGAAGAAGGTGAAAGTGTGGATGGAACTTAATACAAAGAGAAAGTACAAGTTTCCCCAAGAGTTTTCACTCTATACAAATACACAGTAGTTGTAATTACTACTACAGCTCTAACTTACACACAAATCCATTCTTGTTGACTTGAGTTTCCCAGTAATAATAATAATTATTATTGTAGAAACAAAATCCAAAACTTAATTATTCCAACCTGTCAGGAACATTTTTCCAATTATTTTCAAATTAAATTACATTTCTTATGAGAATTTTTCAAGGGACATTTTTCTTGGGGATAGGAAACTATGTTTTGGCCGTGAGAGGGAGAGTGAAAGTTGGAGAAAAAGAGTGAAAGTGGGAGAAAGTAAGTGAAAGTAAGTGAAAGTGGGAGAAAGCTGGTGAAAGTAAGTAAAAGTGGGAGAAAGCTGGTGAAAGTTAGAGAAAGCGGGGGAAAGTATAAACTTATTCCATCCTCCCTATGCGTCAGCCATTAACATATGATAAACTCTTTTAGAGAAAAGTTACTAGAACCAGCCCAACCTTTTTCGACGAGACCATATTATACTCCTACAACTTTGACAAGTTTCCCTATATCAAGAGCATTTTCATGAAATCATCTATCTCTCTTGCAACTTCATATAAATATCCATCAGTTTGAGTTTGGTAGTAAAAGTTATATACATACTTACAAATTATATATCATCACGAATATTATTATTATTATTAATACTACTATGTATGCATTTTTGCATAAATACAGCATTAATTCTTATTGGATAATAATACATATATACATAGATACACATGTATCTAGATATTCAGTATAGTGCGTATTTCCGAACTTTACCTCTCACATTACCCATTGAATAAATGGAGAAATTTGTTTTTACAAGTATTTATTACTAATACTTTTAGTGGGAATCACTTTCTATATTAGATTTCCTATATGTATATTATATATCTATGTATATTATACTTACGCATCCTTGCTCTTTTCTTATTATATACAACGCGTACAATATTTTACAAGCAATCGGTAAACATAGTGAAAGTGGATCCGCTCTGGGGCTATAATGACTTTTTTTCTTCCCCCTTTCTTTCTGAGAGGTTCAAATACTATTCCATGGATGAGAGCTCTTTAGTCTAAGCAGTTTCTAAAGAATAGGAGCTCCAATTACAGTATTATTATTATTATTATTATTCAAGCTCATTTTTTCTCTTCCTCATATTACACATACTTTGTTTATAATTTATGTTTTTTGTCTGAGAAACTTTCTTTACGCCATACCTTTTGGAAAATCTTTAGAGAAATAAAGTTAGAAAAATGATCATTATAAATCTCCTGCTATAAGTATATATACATGTATAATAGTATTGAGACTACTAACGAGCAGAGTTTATCTTACAAAAACTTTTTGCGTCTTTAGAAAAATCTATTTATATCTCTTGTTTTTACGTGAGTTTCTAAGAACTTGGGAGAGTTTCATACATTTTATATATGATAGCACAAAAAACAGTAGAAAAGAAATTAATGAACAAGTCAAGCCTATTTAACCTTGTAAAATATCCCATTTTTAGCTCACTAAAATTTAACGGATAAGAAAACAATTTTTTCCCTACAACAACGTTTATAAAGGAACAGTTTTCAATATAATTCTACACACTTCCTTATAATAATAATAATAATAATTATAGAAATAAAAATAAAATTGAAAATACTATTTACTCTCAACAGAAACTTTAACGGGTTTTCCTGGCACAGGTAAAGTTTGCTTCTTGGTCTCTTTCTCTTGAATAATAATTGGCTCCTTACTACTAATTTCTTCCGAATGATCCAATGAATTACCTCTCGACGTGGGTTCTTTACTCTTGGAAGAAGTTGTATTATTGGACTTGGAAGTTCCAGGAATAGCTTTAGAATTCCCCGCTACTGAGCTTGTTCCTCCTGTTGTTGTTGTACTCCCTGGATTATTATTTGCATTCGCAGATGATTCATTACTCTTTTTATCTAACTGAGAGGATGTGGTAGGTTCACTATTTCGATTGGATTTGGATCCATTACTGGACAAACGTATGGTGGGGTAGACGGGCCTATAGAGGACAATGGTATCCCCCGTATCCTGCCCTCCATCATAGACTTGTCCCAATTGGAATTCCGGACCGATGTACATCCCTCCCTCAGCATGGTCACTCGCTACCTCTGTGTAAATAAATGAATTGAGACTGGAATATAAATTCTCTCATTATATCACAATGTCAATGCTATATACATGTATCAAGTCAAGCTAAAAACATATGTTAAAATTCCATAAGCCTACCAAAAACTTTATAGCTAATCACCCCGAACTCTGCCCTCATTTAACATGTGTATTTTATATGGAGAGGTTCCACAGTAAATTACGTTCTACTCTATAGTAACAAAACCTGGTTTAATTTCCATTTGCCCTGGTGAGTACAAAATCTAGATAAATTTCTATATTTAAATTCTCCATGCATATAAACGGAAGCATATATGTACACATACAAAATCGATGGACCCACTAATAAAGGAGATGCTTTGGCAAAGTACATTCTTTCCTTTGTATAGGATATGCGGGCTGCTATTTATCTATGAAAGAATAAAAACCAAGGGATTTGCCAGTGCGTATACTATACGTTCAGTATTTCCCAGTAATTATAACCAAGACCAAACAAACATAACCGTAACGTGAATAAATACAAGGAGGAAAGAGCTTCATTCGCACAAATGTCTCAATTAGTTCCAATGAACTATACGAACGTGTATATGTAGCGAGCTATTTACTTATACACATTACATACATATGCTTCCCTCATCAAAATAGCTTCATATTTCACTCCCACCGACTCAAAATCCCTTGTACCATTCTGAAAGCTCTTGTATCCTGTAAAAGCATAGCTAGAGCACATACGTGTTTACACATAATTACTATATGCTTATATAAGCAATGAAGTTTGGGAGAGATAGGAGGAAAGCTAGAGAAACTTTTCTGGAATTAACTCTCACTTTATTCCTCTCTCCTCATTTCCATCTCATTGACTTTACTGCATGTATTAAAGCCACTTTCCCACATGTACCCACACTCATCCAGTCCTCTCCTAGCCAACACTTTTGGAAAAGAGGAGAGAGAACTCATGAAATTTTAAAGGACAGTTACTGTTCCAGTAAGCTGGAATTGCTATTGCCAAAAATAAGCCGCAAAGGCACTTAAAAACTCATTTTTACATAAATTTCTGAAAGAGGGGGAAAAATCCATATATTTTCAACCACATTATTATTATTCATTCATTCATTCATTCATTTCACGTCCTTCCTCCATTCAACGACGACAACAACAACAACAACAACATCAGTTTATGACTACTTCCACTCCAATACTCAATGCATTAATCTCACACAATTCTTCCCACCTATATAGAGACATGGAAAAATCCAAAGTTTTATGTATAGAAATTCCCATGATTAAAGTCTATTTAAAAACACACACACTCACAACACACACATGGGATATGATGAATGGGAAAAGTTGGAGTGGAATTTTAAAATACGTAATTACATACATCTTTAGATGCACATGTTACCTATGCTTGTGCGAGCGTATACATATAGGAATGTAGTATGTACATAAATATGTACATGTATTACTGTAAAGGCTCTGACTTTACAAGTAAGAGGATTGAGAAAGGGCGAAATTTCCCAGACCCCCTGACCTACATGTAAATATAACCATGTTTACTTGCGAACCCCACCAGAGAATGAGTGCTATTGACAGTGAGAAAGTCCAATAATTAGCTCCCTGACATTTCCACCAGGACTCACTCCCTCGCTCCTACAATCTCTCCAAACACAGAGTAAAGTAAAAGCTCAAGAACTGTATAACAAAAGTTAGTTAATTAATACTAGGAGGGCCTGGAGGAGAGTCTAGGAAACCACAACAAGTTGCTCCTGACGTGTAAAGAGAGAAAAGAGAGAAGGGAGAATGGAGAAAGAAAAAAGTTCCCCCAAACTTTGTCTAATATCACAAGGAGAATTATTATCCAAGAAAGGGGGAAAATACGAGCTGATATTAAAAAGGACTAAAGGAAATAATAAATTCCCTTGAATGCTTTTTAAGCTATGCATTATGAGCGCCTTCACGGTTATGATTATTGTCCTATCTCTCTCTCTATCTCTCTCCTTTCTTTTCCATACTATGTTTATGAGAGATTTTCACCGACAAACTCTTAAAATTCTATGGTTATATAAGAAGAAGAAAAATTTGAATCATAGAAAGGAAAAGAAAGGGAAAGGAGGAGGACGGGGAAGAAGAAAAGGGCTGTGTGTAGGGAAGACAAAAAAATCATGGAAATGAAAATTCAGGGTTATGGGGAAATCTTCCTCTTTTTCTCATTCTTTTGTTACTCCATCCTTATACGTCTTTATCCTATGGTTTGGAATTATAGCCATAGTTTACATTTATTATGCTGTCCCTACACGTGTATTTCGTGAATATGTACGTAAAATGTATAGTAAATCTGCATCGGTTTCCCATCCTCCCGTCCCACTCCTCCAGTTTCCTTTTAGGAAGGATAGGAAAAGAGAGAGAGAAAAAAAACTGTAATTTAGGGAAGGAGATCGAGAGCTGCTACTCTCTCTCTCTCTCTCTCTCTCTTTACTCCTTGTTGATATTGCTGGGAGCTAAGTACTCTTCCGGCCAAAAAATGTTTTTTTAAGGCGGATAAAAACGCTCTCTTGAAAAATTACCAGGATATGTTCTACACAGACGACAAAGATAGCACAAGCTTTTATCCTCTTTTTTCTTTCCGATTACTCTCTCTCTCTCTCTCTCTCTCCGTCTTTCCACACACATATAAACTTACTTTACACGGTGTAAGTTACAGGCTTTTAGTTCTTCTACAGGTTTTTAGCATTAAATTCTCGCATTTTTTATCGCTCTCTTACTCTCTCTTTCTACCGCCGCTTAAAAAAAACCCCAAGTTCCAGTATCGTAGGAGTGATGGGCAATGGCAGTGATGTATTGTAATTGTGTTAACTTGCTCTCTCTCTCTCTCTCGTTTTTCCCTTATGTATCCTTAATCATTGACTGTATATGTAGATTACATGATAGAGGATGCGTCAGACATTTAAAAAACATTGCCTCATATATTCTTTCACACTAACATTAAATTCAAAGAGCTCAGCTTTTTTCCCTTTCCTTCTCCCTCTCTCCTCTAACTTCATTTTCAGAATAAAATTAAAAGTCATAGTTCCTTGCTATTTTTTCCCTTGCCCGTGCAAGTAGTTGCGTATATATAGTTTATTCTAAAACTGTTAAAAATAAATCCACTACTTCCTTATACCCCTGACATTTTCATTAAACGTTGAACGTTTTTTCGTGGGAGAAAAAAAACACCGAGAGAGAATTTTATTTTCTCTCATAATTTTTCCTCCACTGTATTTTTACTTAAACTTCAATTATTCCTATAGAAATTTTGAGGGCCTTTTTTGTAATATGCGTGTGTAAATTTTTTTTAACTTACCATATTGAATGACTGGCTGTTGAAGAGAATTAGGGATTCTAAATGGTACCGTGGCTATCGTGATGGGGAAGTGCATATGAAGGTCATCGTTCTTCTCCAGCTCGACATTTACCTAGGGAAGAAAAAAATACAAGTTTTAACTGTATCCTTGTAAAAGAGTTGTGAGGGGTAAAATAATTATGATATGACTATGTAATGTTTTTAGCTTAAATATAGTAGCCATTGAAATGGAAGGAGAAAGATATGAGACAAAGAAAAGAAATAATGTGTATACTTTCTTCCGTTCCATGGAGCAAGAAAATAATAATCATATCTCCTAAAAATAAGAAGGAGCGTAGGAGAGAAAAAAAATTGAACTTCAGAGCCAAGATATTAAGTGAGTGTGTACTAAAATAAAGTCAGGCTCTTAACCCCCTTTTTTTCTCGGTTGAAAATGTTGAGAGAGCCGAGAGTTTGAAAAGCGGAAAAAGTTCATTATTTGAAATTACATGGAAGTTTAATACAAGTTTTTTTTATAGTGGAAGCTAAAAGCCAGGCATGTACATATTTACTGGGGGTACTTACACGCAAATAGTTGATGTTCATACCAAAGACTTTAAAGGAGTCAGTTTCACGAGTAAATGAAGGAGTTTTAATGGCGTAAGATATCACAAGGCTATACGTAAAACTTGAAGGAAGTGATTGGGATTGAGTTGATAAGAATAAAGAGAGGGAAAAAGTACAAGCAATTCGTGTCAGAAAGTGCATGTCCCGTATGAATTACAAGGTTTTTTATTGTCTCCTTAGTTACATACATAAAATGTCCCTGCCACGGTTCACAGAGAGAGAGAGAGAGATTTCTTAATCATTAAACTCTCTCGAGTGCTTGGATCCTTCAAGCTCTTTACTAGTGCATGGAATTTCCAATGCGGTATGATGGAAAAAATCCTTTCACACCATTTTATTTATTTTCCTTCCTTTTTACTCAGTGTAGATATGTATGTATAAGAATTTCATTAGGGAAAATATTAATGGAATAAAAACTCCCAAGCTTGGCCGTAGGTGAAATGAGAAATGTTAGTTTTTCCCCCAAGTTTTCCCTCTGCAGACTCTGAATTATTTAACATTTACAGTGATGGATCTCATTCACACGTTTAAGCTTATAATAATAAAATTAACTTAAATGTTAATGGTAGTACATTTATGCATTTTTGTATAGAATAAATGTGAAAAAACTAGCGTATTCTTTCAGTGAAGGGTTAATTACGTTGATGATGGATATATTTTTTTTTATCTTTACACTGCTCAGCTTTGAAGATGTGCTGTTAGAAATTCCATGGTTTTCAAAGGAATTTCCGAGGGAAGTTATGGAGCTGATGGATTCCAATGGGATATTTTCCTATGTTCGTAATAATTTATTTAGAATAGTAAACATTTATGGAATGATAAAAAAACAAAAAAAATCATTATTTACTATTATGGGGAATGGAGAAAGTTGTTTTTGTCAGAGTTGGAGCAATATAGAGGAAATATATGGTATGTGATAAATTGGGGAAAGAATTTCTATTGAGAACTATAAACTATTATGGGTGGGGGAAATTGTAGCCATGAGTTGAATTAATTTCCCATTTCGTTACTTCGTTACATATCTACTACATGTCTACGTAGGGGTCTTGACTTGAATGTAGATCTAAAGACTAGATGACATATTGCTTTCAATGTCCTCCGAGAGGATGACAAGAAGTGCCTTTTTTCTCCTCTCCTCTCCCTGTCGACATCCTTTGATGAGGAATGAAGGGGGAAAGGAAGAGAAAGGAAAGTATGGGTGAGAGTGTCATACATTGTGTTCATACCGACTTTCCCTCATATCATTTTCTTCCCTCTGTACATTCACAATTCTTTCACTCACCTTCAAGTATATAGCGCCTACTTGACTTTAAGCACTACTATAGTACCTACATATATGCTAATGTACTCGCAAATGTTTACAGAATATCAGAGTACGTGCCAATTCCTTAAATGCATCCATGAATTTTTCCCACATGCTTTATTCATCCCAGAGAAATACATTTCTGTAAATTTTTTCCCATTGCTTTTCTTTATCCCACAAAAATACATTTCTATCTTTACATCTCTTCCATACATTATGTGTACAAACTGCTTATTTTTATGCATGCATCTCATATAGCACATAAACACATAAATTTATAGGGTTTTTTCTCAAACTAAAATATATACGTTACATCCACAATAAATGCATATAAGCATGTACGTAAATTTTAAGGACGTGCTAAAAAAAGCACTAGGAATTGCACAGGGATAATTATATCAGAGAATAAATATATCGAAGCACATCTTTTTTCGTAACAAAAACTCTCAAGTATACTCTCCTTTGTGTAAGGACAGGCAAAGGAGTTTAGGCGTACACACTACAAAAGTAAGGAAGAACCGCATATATACGTTATAGGAACGTAATAATTATATCTATTTAACTTTTTCAAGATTCCCAACAAAGAGTAAAAGATTGATTGTATTTTCACAATTGACTTGGAGCCGAACATAAGAGCCGTTCCATGCATTCATGTGTAAATACATTCTTTCCATGAAGAATAGAGAGCGAGGAGGAGGAAGAGGAGGAGGAGAAAAAAGAGCAGCAGACAATGTTCCAATAAACAGACAATGGTACTCACAATATTTCTATCCTCTATGCAATATACATAATATACATAATATACAAATATACATATGTACATAATGTACATGAGTTAGAGAAGAGGGAGGAAAAATACTAATCCTAATGATGGAGGATTGAGTATTCTGTCATAAAATATTAACGACTTCTCCATTCTTCTCTCTCTCTCTCTCTCTAATAAAAAGCATAGGAAATATATTAAGCCCCGCCAGCATATTTATGTAGGTGATTTATACTATATGAGTACATGCATGGTGTAGGAACCTGATCCTATTTTCACCCAAAAAAGAGCATTATCTGAGACACTCGGACTGAGTGAGTGAGCTCATCTGGTTATGTTGTGAGCAGCGTGGATGTAGTTCGTATATTTTTACTCTTAAGGAGGAAATCTCTCAAAAAGTGAAGGATCCTATACTGTGGCTATATAGGATAGTAATAGGAGTGAGTGACTGAGTAAGTTAGTGAGTGAGTGAGTGTGTGTCTTGTGGGAGGAAAATCAATAATTCTGGGAAGGAATAACGCGCAATTGTCTGCACTTATATTGTATATATATAAAATGTAGTAGTAGTAGAAGTTGTAGTGGTTCTCTGGGGGTACTTGCATATGTGAGACTTTCACTCACTCACTCACTCAGTCAGGAGCAATACCTTTTATCACCATCTTTCATGGAGGTTCAACCACACTTGACTATCAACCAGCTCTTCTACCACCGTCACCACTCACTGTCCTTCCATGATGCTACTCCTCCTATATCTATACAATGGTACTAAGCATGACTTGAAGCGGGAGTCCCTTCTTGGATGATAAGTCAATAGGCTACTGTCATGCTTTCACTTATAAGAGTACTAAACTTACGCCTTTTTCCCTCTCCTTAGAACACATGTTCTCTCGGCTAAGCTTCCATTGTTTGGTGTTGGTAAAACATTGGCCTATAAAAAGCAGAGCTTTATCTTCTTTCCTCTATCTCTTCCCATGGATCTTATCTACACTATGAGACACTTTGTCCCGCGGCACGTACTAGTACATAAAAATTGTTACTACGTATACACAATATTATTATGTAACTGTGTGGGAACAACATTGGGAAAAATAAGTAGTCAAAATATATACAATTGTGTATTCCATTCATGGGCGTAGTAAGTATGTACTAGTGTATGTAATTATATATGGGAACTACTTGAGATAGAGAGATAGAGAGAGAGAGAGAGAGATTTCTGTATTTTTTTATCAATGCAATTTTCTTGCCAGCATGACTATGACAATCAATCAATATTGAAAGGATTGGCTGAATATATATATATATATAAATATATACAAGACAAGGGCAAATGCACATAAGTATTTTCTATAATTTGCAAAATAATAGATGACTTCATTTTGTTATGAAAAAGCTTGGAAATTTTTCTCGTTTCGAGAAAATACACATTTTTTTTATCTTTAACGTGGTTTAGGCCTCTCTAATCCGCCCAACATCCTTTTTCTCTGACTTTTTTTTAGTATAGGAAGACAAACATGAGGCTCGCCTCTACTTGAGCGACATGCTTCTTTATAATGTGGCAAAGTAGCGGGACAGAATAAGAAGCACGTTTGGGAATGGCTAAAATAAATAAGAATATTTTTCTGGGGAAATAAACATGAGAGTTTTATTAAAAAATATTTTGCTTATTAAAACGTAAATGATAAAATATTGTGGGACTATATTTTATACTATTTCGAGATTTTGGGTTCGCGTGTATATTTAGAATCGATTTTTTACAAGATGACAAATTTTTGGAAGGGAATTTTCATAACATTTTTCATGACAAGGACTTTTTGAAAAATTATATAGGAAAATGAAGTGGTTTTTTAGTATTAACTTTTTAGCTCATATTTCAATTTTTGACAGGGGCTCAAAATCCATACTTATGGAAGTTATATAACTTGAAAAGTTTTTTTTCAGTATAGTTTTTTTTCAAAAGTGTGGAGGAAAGGGAAAGTTTAAAATGTAGGTAAAGGTTTTTTTATCCACTGTTCTTGAGACTTGACGTAGGTTTGAACTGGAAGGGAAGATTTACTCATGATTTGTTAGGGTTAATGGTGGATGTAGCAGATAGTATGTTCATAGTTAAAGTAAGTAGTAAATACCGTGTAAATTTGAGGATAATTTGGAAGGGAATTTAAAGAAATAGACACACACTACTGCGGAAGCCCAGAGGGACATAGCCTCTCCTCTTTTTCCTCCTTACTCATAAAATCATAGCAATTGTCCTCAGGTTGTATGTTCAAGTTCCAAATGCAATTTACACAAGAGTTCAACAGGAGAGGATTTTCCGTTTGAAAGTTACAGAGAGAAATCTCATTGGGAAAGTTATGGGGACATTCACATGCTTCCTAGTAAACAAAATCTATGGTTACTCTCGTAGTATATTGCGGATATAGAGAGAAAGTACATATGAGATTTTCTCTTGCTTTTCATTCAATTTGAACATTTCTGAGAAATCGATTCCATTTCCTCTCTCTCTCTCTCTCTCTCTCTCTCTCTCAAAAGCATTTTCACTGTTGGTGAAATCTTGTTGGACTCAAACACAAATCTACTATGTACGATTCCTCTTACACTTTCCTTTTTTTCCCTTTTGTTTGTCCCACATCCCAAGCACACAATAAAAATACATGGTCTTACGTGGAAACTCACATATGTACAGGAATCCCTACATTAAATATTTACATGTAAATGTGCCTCCTACTCAAGTGCAGAGACGTACACACGTAAATAGCTCCTCGTACTATGAGAGTGCTTTACGTAGTATATGATTTTTTATATAGAGCGTTATAGAGATGACAGGGGCTCTATATGCAGAAACATGGTCAGATTAATGGGAAGGAGTTTAATGGATTCTTCCAAATGATCCCTCCAGTGTACATAGATTTACATAGAATTAAATATGTTTCTGCCCGTATATTCCATGTTCCTCGAATTTGTCTTCCCATCAATGAAGACATTGAAGGAGTGATAGTAATCAGCCCTTCAACTTCACACAGATACGTAAGGGAATTCTACTGAAATACTGAAAGAGAGAGAGAGAGAGGGAGAGAGAGAGAGAAAAAAGAGAAAAATAAAGACAAGATAAAAGCAGATAAAAAAAGTCTTGTTCCTTTTTCCCATGCTAATTTCTCTAATTACAATCCTCGCCTTCATTTGATAAAAGGACATCCAATTTGAGCTAAATTAATCTAATTTTAAGGTCATTAAGCCGCCAGGCATGAGCATCATTACATTCTCCCCTCTAATTTTCCACTCAATTTTTCTCCCTTTCTCACTACATTATTATTCTCACTAGGATTTTAGCCTGAGTCTACACCTTTGAGCCATATTTAAATTCCCTTCATGATTTTAGTGAGAGATTTTTATGTGCCATTTGAAAATTCAAATGCTTTTAAAAACCATTGCTTATTTTTATAGAAGAATATACTACTGTAATGCTCTCCTTACGTCCCTCCAATAGTAGAACAGAGGGTGAAACTAAAGGTGAGTTTTTTTATATGATTCCTTGTATTTATTCTTGAGAGAAGTGAAGAGCTTTTAGTAAAAGAGAAAAGGACAGGTGTGAAAAGCTAGGAGGATCACTTTCGGATTAGTAAAGTGAAAGGAAGAGAAAGTGATAAAAGGGAAATGTGCCTTAAAGTACATTGAATTGAAAGAGAGAGAAAAAATGTTCAACGTGAGAAAGTAAGATTATGAGAGATTTACTACTATTTGCTATTATTCATGGATTTTGGTGAGTGATCCATTTTAGTAGAAGGTGGATTTTCACAGGGATTTCAATATGATGGATGGTTCCTTTTTGTAGAAATAATGACATCACTAAAAGGGACGACATAAAGCTTTCGGAGGATCAGAGGAGCCCTTGCAAGAGGAAAGAATCCCGTCAATTTAGTAGGTTAAAGAAGAATTAGAAATTCCGACATAGTTTTGTGCTAGAGAGAGAGAGATAGAGACCTTGTTATATATTTGCTATCATGATTTGGTAAACAATGGGAAGAGTCGTATCATGTAAGAGGAAGCAACTTACTGGAGTTTGAATACATTTCTTCTACTCGTACACTTTGGCCTCGTTACAAGCTTTGGACTTACCATGATTTCACAAAATGATTATTCATTAATCCGGGGCTAAATGTATATAAATGTGAGAGGAAGGAAAGGTTATTTCCTTCCAAGTATGTAATATCACCTATACTTTTGTACATAGTTGTACATATGTATTATTCTATGTGAAATGATGTACTATTCATAGGATATTTGCATAGCAAGTGTCTACTATATATGAGGTTGAGTGGAGGAGAGCTATGGTAGTTGTTAAAAGTTAATATTTTGTTGAGACTTGATATTTTATCCTCCTTTTCACCATATACGTCAGCATTGTAGTTTGACTTGCCGGTGCAAATTCATTTTGACTGTTGGACCCTCATGCTGCCGATATTTACTACTTCATTTTGAATATGAAAGTTTCTCTCTCATAGGACATTTGCTCTCTCTCTCGCTCTCTGTGTCTATCGTTCTCTCTCTCTCTCTCTCAACATCCAATTAATTACCGAATGTCAACTTTTCCTTTTCCTCCACGAATATTCATGAGTTGAAGTTTTGCAGCATGGCTAAGCACTATTCTCTCTCTCACTCTCTCTCTCTCGGCTGGAAATTCTCCCGTCAACGACTACTAACGAGATAAATCAAAACAAATACCGCTCACTCAAGGCTCTCTCTCAGCTCTTGTGGTTTGAGAATTGTTTGAGGCTCAGTCGGCTACACATGTACGTCTAATTACATACACATGCGTGTCTCTTGTAGACACGTCCGCCCCTTTTCCAAAGTTAGAGAGTCCTTTGAAAATTTACATATTTCCGAGCCATTATTATTAAACTACTTTTCAGCCCATTTGGGTATTTGACAGTTTTCATATAGGAAAAGTAGCTACTCTGATTTTTTCACCTATTTAATTCATTCACATGGTTCATTGCTTTTAGAGCTTTTACGGTTTTTATTAATTTCCGAGCATCAATCGTTGATTTAACGAGGCTTGGTCAGATTTGAGTTTTTTAAAAAAATGGTGTTAAAATTTCTTGGAAGATAAAAGTATAAGTATAAAAGGAGGGAAAAACGTGTGCAAATCGAGTAAGAAAAGCTGAGGAGCTCTTTTTGTCTAGGAACTTTTTGAAAGGGCTTAAATCAAAAGTCAATAAGAGGAGAGAGAGAGAGCGAGGTAAACAGACATATCCCAAGGATCTGACAACCACCCGGGAATTTGTCTGTGGGGTTTGAATTGAGACAAAGTGCTGGAATAAGAAAAAAACCAAGTAGTAATAAATTTTCCAAAGGGATAGAAGGAGAATCTCTCAAACTCTCCTACTATCGCCTTCCCGAACAAAAAAACCCATCCCCGTCCTAATCTTTAAATCCCCGCTACATACACTAACCAAGTCAATGTCACCCAAAAAAAGGATGGGGGAATTCCTTAGGAAAAGATACTACAACATTTTTTCTGTTCTTTTCTAGTAGACATGTCTGTCTAACTCTAAACTACTACAACTCTAGTCAATATCCCGAGTAGATCTGAAAAGTTAAGGAAAAACTTGAATCTTCATGTCACTCTGAGAGGGAAAAATGGGCAAAATGTCTGGAAACTTAATACTAGGGAAAAAATCTTATGCATACACACACACTCACACACACACTATTACCATTGTTACCTAACAAGATCCCTCATTTTTGCAAGAGGAGAAATATTTTGGAAGGACTGAGAGAAACTTTCAAATGGATTTGACTTCCTCAATAGTTGACAATTGAAGGGAGGCCAATCGTAGAGGAGAAAAAAGGCATGGAGGAAAATGTGTCTCCAGACAAACTTTGACTTTTTCAAGGGATTCATTCAAAATTGCGCTCGTTTTTGTACTTTTCCCTTTCCACATTTTCTCTCTCTCTCCCCCCTCTCTCCCAGACTAATGCTACATTTATGGATGAATATTTCTATGTACATGTTGTAGAAACCATTTACGTAGGTGGCATTTGTACATACTATTTTCCTTTTTTCAGGAACGCTTTTCTTATAAATAAGCTCCTTCACAAGGGATAATTTACGCTCATCAATTTCACGCATATTGACATCAAAGTTGATTTAAAAGTGTAGAAAAAATCCTTGAGATGAAGAAGCAAGGGAAGCATCCTTGTGGAAAATAAAGTCATCACACGTGGACATGCCATCTTTGTACGACTCTATATATGTATGTATATATGTATGTATATATGTATGTATATATGTAAGTAACCAGACAAATCCAGAAAAATCATTCCTGGATACAAACACTTGTTCACACAACTTCCATCCTACATAAATCTATATAAAAAGCACGGAGTGTGAAAAAATGTTCTCAAGTGTGAAGGAAAGGATAAGAATTGACGTGTAAAGAAGAATTTTTTTCTTAAACATCAAAAAAACCTGTCACTTTTCCCCATTTCATTTCCCCTTGAGAGTTCCTTTGCCATAAGTAGCTACTTTTACCTTTATGGAGCAGGTAAAAAATGATAAGCCCCCCTTGAAAAAAGAGCTAATGGAAAAATATGGGGGAAAGCAAAGAAAATCGTGCTCTAATACAACGAGTGGGAGAGAGAAAATATAGATAAAAATTTCAAACTTTCACTCAATAATGTGACAATACACGGAGAAAGTAAATTTCAAGAAAATGTCAACATTCACGTCAGAGGCTCACGTAATATTTACACTATTATAAAATACAAGGAGAAAGCCTGGAAAAAAATATAGTCTAAAGTAAGAAAAAAACCTATGAGCGGGATTTTTTTTTAACTATGAATAAAATCCTATATTTTTCTCTTACCTTGAGAAGATAATAGAGTTGGATGAGACGACAGACACCGAGAAGGGTTGGAGGCATTGTTGGCACAACGAGCGTTTGCTGGGAATCCCATTTGCTACGAGTGTAGGGACTCACAGGTGGACCTCTATATTCCAGGATCGTATGTGACACTTCCTTCGTCACCCCGAGCACTCCACGGTCAATGTAATATTCCACGTACTATTCAAATACATTACAAATCATATGTTTTTTTGTTACTATTCACATAGTAAATATATCTAATGGAAAAATGTACTGTAAAATGCTTTTCCCTCCAAAGAGGTAAATACGTAAAAAAAATATGTGCTTTGCAGTTACAATTTTGTATGTTATGTTCCTTTTTTGAAAAAAAAACCTGTTAGTAATTTTTTCACCTTTCAACATCCGCCCCTCCATAAATTTCCTTTACTACAATTTTCTGAAGGGAAAAAAGAGTGAGAGGAATGGAGGAGCGCGATGAGAGGAAAATACTAAAAGGATTTCTATTCTCACGTACACGAGTTACTCATTGCTTGTAAAGGAAGTGTGCTATTCGGTATGGAAAGGCCATTATTTATAAATATACAGAGGTCCTAAGGTGTGGGTTCTCTTTGTATATATGGAAGAAGAAAAAGAAACAAGGAACATAGGAGGAGTAAAATAGGAAAAGCTACTTTGAATTCCTTCCTCCTTGTCCTTTTTACTACTCCTTTACTTTATTGTATGTATTTTATCCCAGAATCCCTTGAAATGACACCTTCCCTCCGTCCAATTTGTTCCGGTAGGGAGAGTATATAGGTAAGAATGATAAATGGATTTATAATGTGTCTGACCCTTAAGCCATTTACCATAGGGACAATATAATATGTGTACTATATTTTGTAGTATTGGTGGGAGTCGGGAGTGTGTGTAGGACGAAAAAAAAAATTTTTTGCCAAATCCCATTTTTTTCTATGGGAGAAAATTTCCAGACCATATGCTACTTATTTTTCATTGTTACACCACCACCACTTGTTTTCTCCCCAATACATACATAATAGCACTGCGCAAACAAAGGCTCCATTCCCTATCCTGAGAGCTAAGTTCTAGGGTCGAGAATCACAAAATCCAAGAATTACCTAATAAAAGCTTCTCACGTTCAAAATGAAATATACTTGGAGCGTTCACATGAAATTCCCACCTCACCGCATAATACTACTACTCCAACTCAAATATAAACTATGATTTAAAGAAATTCTAAACGGCGTTAAAGTCCCTGGTTTTTTTATGATGATTAAAATCCTACCTCCTCCCATCTAAATAATCTGTGCCAGCATATACTAAAAATGTTGTGTGTTTCTGGAAATGAAATCATTTCCTTCATGTGTTCATCTCCTGTAAAATCCTTTTAATAAAAATGAAGAAGAGGGGGCGTTCAATCGAAACATCGCTTGAGTAAATCCCTTTTCAAAGTGGTAAATATTCGTGAGTTTTTTTAGCCTTTCTCTTCAGTCATACTAGATGAAAACCCACAGAAACCCAACCTTCACATTTGACATTCAATGATTTTGTAGCTTTGCTGATTGAGCTAGATGAGGAAATTACTTGATGAGAACTCAAGACTAACATTTCCAGTGGTTTTGAAGCTTCTCTCTCTCTCTCTCTGCAAATGAGAACATTATACGATGGAATCCTTATTTTCAGCTTCCCTTTATATGAATTCTCATATCATCTCCTTTGAATTTCAAGGGAACTTTCCCCAGTATTTCCATAAAAACCGTACCTGTTCATATCCTTGCTATAAATACCCATAAATATAGACTCTACCCTAATAGTAACATTTTCTCACCTTAATATTTGTTGTGCATTTAAACAAATGGAACGCTCTGACTAAATCATAATGAAGAGATAGAAGAATTCAATGTATGTTTTAAATGTAAGAAAACGGTGAAATTACTAGGAGACACTTTTTCCTTAAATCTAACCTAATCTTTGGTTATGTGGTATTATGGTGGATGCAGGGGACCAGAGTAAAGATGGGGAGATGAAGATGAGAAAAAGAAAGTGAGAGAGAAAGAAAGGGAAAATAAAGGAATGAGTCAGCAAGAAAAAATAAAGAGTGTGGAGAAAACTTGGATATGTTTTCATTCAACGGAACATCCCAAAACGAATAATATCTTCCCGCATGGAGAATTAATGAGGGAAAACCACCGACTGCATTTACAAAAGTTGAGGACATGGATATAAAAGTACTCTCTAACTCCTTGTCTCGTAAGTAAAGTCTCAGTGAAAGTGTTGTTGTTCCTTTCATTTTTCTCTCCTATACTACAACTACCACAGACGTAAATGAAGAAGATGAGAGAAAAAGGAAGGTTCCATATAGGACGAGGAGGCTCTAGTCTCATTAAATTTTCTTCCCTTGTACCTCAAACTCTCATCTTCCCTCTCTTATGTATTATTCTCTCCTATAAAGCTATACTAGACGTTTGAAATGTATGAAATGAGTTTATGCATTTCCCTCCTCAAAATTTATATATAATATAATTTATATTCAAGAAGAAATGTCTTTATGACGTGGATTTTCAGAGTAATAAAAAACTTTCTCAAAAAGTCTTGAAGAATTTTTTTTATCCTCTTCTTGTTTTCTCCCTATAATCCGTTATACGTACCACTCACACACACACACACACACATGTTGAGTGGGTGAGAAAAGTGAGAAAAGGATGAGGAGTGAAGAGGATGAGCGGGAAGATGAAGAGATTTAATTTTAATATTTAAATAATTCCGCACTTTCTCTTTCACTTCTTCTTCTAATTTCTTAGAATCTCTCAACTTTTTATTTTCCTCCTTTTATTTCTTATACGCTCTCTCTCTCTCTTCTTTAATATACTATTTTAAAAAGAAATTTAGACTGAGGAGAGTGGTAAGAATCTAAAGAAAATTGGACTAATTATTTCCAAGATTCACTCCTTTGTGGAATATTTAATGCTCTTTTGCTCAATCTTTCTTAGCTCAAGGAAGTTGAGTCCCTTATTTAAGTAGAGAAATCTCTCTGTTTACTCCCCCTCTATCTTTTTATGTAAGTTCAAGAAGAGAGAGAGAGAGAGAGAGAGAGAGAAAATACTAGAGATATTCTCCGACTTTACTCCTTCATCTTCATTAAGAAATGAAGTTGAAAAGAGATACAGAGCGGAGCTTATGTTTCCTACAGAGAGAGAGGGAAAAAACTCGTTTTACTATCACTCAGGCCTTTGTGTACGTTTGCAAACAAAACTCTCTGTTTCCTTTCCTCGGTGTCTGGTTCCTCCTTTGAAAGAACACATATATTTTTTTGTGTATATTAACTTTCTTGTAAGTTTCTTCCTACTACTGACAGTTACATGTGTTTCTTTCTTACAGCAGCGAACAGAGGCGTAAGAATTTTCTTGGAAATGATGATGCACTATCCTATTTTAACTTTGTTTTCCTTTTCTATATATCTTTATAGCTTTTCTCTCTCTCTCTCTCTCTCTCTCTCTCTCTCTCTCTCTCTCTCTCCCCTTTAAAATTATATCATGACATTTGAATTCCAAGGCAGGGATTCACAAGTTTTTGGAAATGTGTTCTTTTTTTAGTATAAACTACAATCCTAAGAATTTCTCTACTCTAAATTTATACATGTAAAAAAGTAGATAGTAAATGAGAAAAGAGTCACATTCTTTTGTTTATACTTGTAATTTACAGAGTTGTTTGACTCCGAGGGAAAAAGCTACCAAAGGATTTTATATGAGTGCTAAAATATTATATGGCCGCATGAGGGGTAAAAATACCACAAGAAAAGTTATATTTGGTGAAATATGAGAAAACTATGAGATTATATTGGGGAGATAAATATTACTATATATTATTACATTTATAGCTGTATCCTCTCAAAGGATGGGTATTTTAGTAAGAAAAAAGCTTTGGTGGTTCATTTTTTAGCATATGTGCTATTTTAAATTTTACACATATGCTAATTTGAGATTACTTTTGTTCCACATTTGTTATAGCTTTTGCAGGGCAGGGAAGAAAAGCTTTGAGAAAGGCTACAAAGAGTGACTTATTCCATGACAATTCCTCTCTCTTTTCACAAACTCTCCAACCAGCAGATCACTGGAGAGAAACATTGGACTAGAAAAACATATGGAGTTTATTTACCCAAGAATTTTAAATGTTCTACACGTGTGTGTGTCTCTCTCTCTCTCTGGAAAGAGTGATGACTTGAATATATATGCGCCTCTATGTATACAACATATATGAGTTGAATTTCAAGTTAAAAAATACTCTCTCCCATCCCCATAAATATCTTTTGTATGTCAATGATATGTGAACTACACTGTACTCGTATAATATGTGCTCTTGAGTCTAATATAGAAACGACTTGAAATTCCTACCCCTCCCTCCCCCCATCTCCATGCCTTTCCCCATAGAATCCTAATTATTATTTCCGCTCGATATCACCAAATCTCTATATAATTTCCAAGAGGAATTTCTGTGGTAAACTCAAAAAAAAAGCAAATTAAAAATTAGCAAAATCCCTACGTAAGCAGCGCACTTGAAAGACTTCTCCATTATTGTCAACATAAGAAGACACTTGAGTCAAAATCAGCCGGAGGTTCTAATAAGAGCTCTGATTAAACTAAAAGGTTCAAATCACTGGAATTAATCCATTGCTCAAATCAAGCCAGAGAAAAAAATCAATCCCGGAGAAAATTTAATTAATTACTCTTATCATCCTCAAGACAAATTACTACCTACTGACATACACGAACGTTCCTAGCTCAAAGCAAGAGAGTTCCAAGGTGATGGGCACAACAAAAAGGGAATCCTTGGAAACAATGCAATGGCTGTAAAGACCTAAGAGACAGCGAAGGTAGGAAGAACCGCAGTATACAAAATGTATAAAATCTTATATACACACACACATAGTGACATTCCTATTGTAATCTTATGGGAGAAAGTATCTGTAAATATACATATTTACTCGAGGATTTTGACTATCCAAGTGGCTTTCACCTCTCAACGGGTGAAAGTAACAAGAATTTATTAGAGTAAATCCTGGAATTGGTCTTGCAGATACATAATAAGGGAAAGCTCTTGCTTTTAAGTGCTACAGCAGAGAGAGACCTACAATTAAATATACGTACCTTTGGATTTCATTATGTAAGTGATAGGTGCTGCTACTCGTAGGAAACTATAGGAAAAGTGGAAGGATTGTTTTAAATTAGATTCACAATCAATTAGACAAGGGAAGGGAGGTGAAGAGGAAGCTCATATGGAGAATCCTATAAAAGTATAGGGAAGCTATAGGGAAATAAAAGATATGGCGAGTCATTGATTTTCTTACGACTATATAGTAGGAGTAGAGTAGCTACATACTCTCATCCATTCAATTAACGTATATTTCACTCCATGGCAACGTATCTATATGGATAGATAATTTTAAGAGGGAACTTAACGCAAGCTTATGGGATAGGATATAGAAGTAATAGGAGGATATGAGAGAGAGAGAGAGAGAGAGAAAAGTGAGACATGCAATGCTGAGCTGATGAGTGGAAGGTCATGGAGAGAATGGAAGAGTTGTCACTTTGAAAGGGATGGAAGAAAAGTTTGAAGCATCTGCTTTTTCAATGACACACACAGGATATTGAATTGAGTAGGACATGAAAAAGATAAAAGTGGTTGGAGAGGAAATGTAATTTAGTTGGGGAAAATTGCTATGAAATGAAAAGAAAATTGGGAAATGGAAGAGAGAGAGAGAGAGAGAATTGTAGGGGGAGGAGGAGGTGGAGAGACAAGAACTGGAGGGGGTATAAAGGCATATGTAATATTCTATAAATGAATGAAGGACTCACCTGAACTAATCTGAGTTTTAGCCGGGCTTCCTCTCCACTCTGATTGTCAAAGTCCGCTTTCACCCTCAGACTTTCTCCGCAAACATAGGCTGTACGCTCGAGCTGTGTCTTGAGAGACATTGGTCCACGCTCACAGCAAAGGCAACATGCTTTCCTCTTCGCTTGACCTACCATCGGTTTCTGTAATAATAATTTCCTCTCCATTATTATCATGTTCCTCATATTTTTGAGTCATTTCCCTCTTGTTTTTTACGGAAATGTTTTTCCTCTCTAAGGAATGATTAAAAGAGAGAGGAAATCAAGAGAAAGTTAAAAAATAAGAGAAGAATAATTTAATTTCCGCTCTCTTGAAATTCTTGGTAATTCTTTAAAAAAATCGTCTCGGGAACTTCCTGGCAAACTCAAATGAGTATTTTCCCAGATATTTTTTTCCAAGGGAAGCTCCCTAATTACATTTGGTGGTTGAAAAATCCTATGGACAGTATAAAAAATTACAAGGAGACGACTCCAAATGTGGGGGGGAAGTTGGAGCGATTAATACAAAAAATTGGCAGGCTCACTCAGCAAATGTGATTCTAGATTTATATCAGCTACAATATAAATAGCCTCGTATGTACTATTGAATGGGTGTGTATGGGGAGGAAGGAAAAAACAAAGGGGTAATAAAGAAGGGTCCAAATCAGCTAGAAAAAGTACAGGGAAGATGTATAGCTCCGTTTTCCGAGACAGAGCCACCCATAACTTGGGGGAGAAAATATCAAGGAGAGTTATGAGAATTGCTTTAGAAAAATATCGGTCCCAAGAGGAAAGTCTGGATTATTTGCGGGATGGAACTGAAGGGTATAGATTTTTGCAAAAAGTTGGATTCAACTCTATGGGAGAGTCTTGTCAATAGAGAGGGAAAATATTTTGGCTTAACGTAACACTTAACGTCCGGCTATAGAATTACCAGTTCTTGTTACGTTTGATTTATTATTAATCCTTTCCTATGGATTTTAAAGGAGAGTTCACAATTCAAATGGTCAACAAGTCTGGTGTTATTTATATGTTAAACTTTGACGCCAGTTGAGATAAATACAAGAATTGTGCTAGGAGCAGGTGGAGTTTAAGGAAGAATTTCGTATTTAGTTTTGCTATCAGAGCAGAATATATTTACCAGGTATTGATCTTCCATGCAATCGATGTGTGGTCCAATGACTGTAAAATATTTCATGCCTTGGGGAGGTGAGGCATAAGGGATGTCCACTGTGGCCTGAAAAGAATCCCAAAAATGTTATTTCCTTTTTTTTTTTTACTCTCCGGTCTATACAAAATACTCAAAAAATGTTCTTGAAAAAATGATATGCACATTTCTCCAAATTTCTTTCAAATAAGAGCAACCAAGCTTTAATTTCTTAGAGAGCCTTGAATATTTTCATGGATTTTGATTTCGAAAGAAATATATAGGTCAATATTTTTTTCTTTGAAAATCTATTACTTCCTTAAGGATACATTTTTTCCTGCTATTTCCACTCCACACACCCTTTCTTTTCCATACTTGACTTCTTTTGAAGTAGAAATTCAGCTTTTAGAAATTCAACAAAGTTTTGAAAAATATTTTAGTAATTTACAAACTGTGAAGAATCCTTGGGGTTTTTTAAGGACAAAAATGCGAGCATGGATTTTTTCCTAAAAATATGGAATGGCAATTTATATTGTAAAAGTAAAGGAAAAAGGAGGATCCCACTCCAATATTTATTTCCTCCTTGAATTATTGTATTTATCTACGAAGGACGAAACAAATGCAAAGATTTCTACGCACAAAGCGTAGGAGTATGAGAGGAGGCAGCGAGAGAGAGAGAGAGAGAGTAGAGCAGGCGGGAAATGTTTCACATGGAAAGAGAAAAAATCGATAAGAGCTCTGCATAGGGAAAAAGCTCAAGTATGGAAAATATTCATCCTTCTTTTTCTCTCACATTCTTTTTGTCTATGTGGAAGGAAATTAATTTTTCCTATTACTATGCCTCAGTGCTTGACCGCTCTCCTTCAATATCAAATGTATTGGAAGGACAGAAAAATTGTTAAATAATCATATTTTTTTTATTTATACTTGAATTTTTCCATTATTTCCTATATCGATCCATTTCCCCCACATTTTTTTTATTTGTATTTCTCCAAGCTATAAATGGAGATTTGGTGGGAGTTTGAGTGGATATTTGGAAAAACTCTTATGTCAAAGTTCAAATATATTTTTTTTTTGCATTTCCACGAAAAAAAACGTTTTTTCAGTTCAAAAGAGAAAATCGTAGGAAATTAGTAAATGTCCTTAGAAAAGTTCAGTGAGGCGGGATATAGCAGAGTAGGAAAAAGCTATAGTATTGGCTTTAGGATTAAATATATTTTTTTATGTATGGCTCGGCTCTCCCTCAGCATGGATCAACATTGGGAATTTCCCACGTGGATATTCCTTTGCTTTTAGTAAGGATTTTCAAAAGGAAGATTCCCCCAATAGCTGTAACCTTTTCCTTCAAAAGAGAAAATAATCATTTTACTTTGATGTAGTATCGAATACATCCAGCTCGGGACTCAAACGAACATGGCAAGGAGCTTTCGGGCAGTTGAAATTTAAATGGAAATTGATGCATCCCTCGAGGTAGGATGGGTACGTGACCTTCCGCTTTTTCTAGAAAAGAAACCAGAGAAAAAAATTTCATCCTTTGGAACAAACACTATTCAAAGCATTGGTATTTTCTTTCAATATTCTTCCTTTTTTCAATACAATAAATTCGAAGGAAAAGAAAAAAAAATACAGTTAAAGAAATGAAGAAGGAGGAAATAAAGGAAAGAAAAAAGTATTCATTTCCTTAATTATGATAAAATCTCTGCAGGAAGGGCACACTCTACTTCCGGTAATGCAATGCTCAATGTGAGCAATATTTCTCGAGATGGTGACAGTACATAGCGGGATGTGAAACTATTTGTCTTTTCCCTAACGTGTTCTTGATAAGTGTCTAAAAGTAAGGGGAAAGTATGGCTGGTAGTGGTGGGAGAAAAAAGGTTTAGGAAACCAAGTCTTTTTAATTCCTCAAGTAAATAGTGGGAGAGGAGCCCCAAGGGAAATCAAGGAAACAAAACGGAGAGAGATTCAGTGTCACTCAGCTCATTGCCTTTGCTTTACGAACTTACTACTGGTAGGTACACATGGGCACATATGAACATATGGAAAAAGTATACTTATGGGCATAGGTTACATTACCCTATGTTTTTATATGTGCATAATCCATATGTGTACGTAAGCATCTGAGGACATATGTTGGGAATTTACTACGGAGGAGGAGCTCACATCTGGTCGTTAGACCGTAACTATATGAACTACACACGGGGAATGCAAGCAGACTTATAAATTACATTGGTGCATTCAACTGAAAGGAGAAAGCCTTAGGAAGTCTCAATTTTATCCTCATTCCTGTATTTACTTTATACGGGGCTCAAGTTAAAATCCCAACAAGGCTCCTGCTGCTGCTCCAGCTCAAACCAATAAAGGTCAAATCCAAATCAACAGTTTGTTATTATTGTTGGTGATAATATAATAACTTCAATGCGTTTGGACTCAAATCTTTGAAAAAAAAGTTGACGGAAAATTAGAATTTTTTTTTTAATTTAAAAAAAAAGGTGTAAATTTTATGTTGGAATTTACGTAAGTTTGACCTGCTGAATGATTACAATAAATGAAGGGAAAAACTGTTGAACTTCGACGCCGTTCATTATTTTACAGGCATTTGCTTAGGGTTTTATATCAGAGATAATACGGGTATGATAATAAGTTATGTGATAGAGCTGAAAATGTAGTGAAATTTTTTTTGAAATTTTTAAAAATTGCATGTAATTCATATATTGGAATTTAAGGAAGTTTGGCATGGGAAATGATACCAAGAAAATAAAAGGGAGAATTGTTAAACTTCGACGCCGTTCATTATTTTTCGTACATTTGCCCAGGGCTAAGTGAATTAGATCATAATCAGGAAGAGCCTTGCGATTTGTAATAAACTGAAAAAAGTGCACATTTGAAATTTACCTTTCCCCCAAATCGTGGTACGGTCATCGATGAAATATTGATCATCCTTGACTGTCCTCCTATCCCCACTAATGACCACCTTCCATTCTGTATGTGCTTTCCCTCGAAGGACCACACGGATGGCTGGAAGAAAAAAGGAAAAAGTTACACACACGTAGACACAACCACACATACAATCAATTCAAAGGAGAAGAGTACATAAGAAAGAATCAATAGAAAATTGGATGACATTCTCCTTCGAACCAAGCTCTCTCTCTCTCTCTCCTACAATTCCCTTCCCTACCATCATCTTTTTTAAAAGAGTATCCTTACTTAAGGAATGACTCAATTCCTGGACAATAGAATCATTGGAATGAAATGAATCCGGGTGTGGAAGCTATGAAGAAGCTATGACGGAGAGGAGGAAGGAGAGACTGGAATGAGATCAACTTTTCCTTGGAAAGGCCAAGTCAATAATTGGCTCTTTTCTCCTCGTTGTGTCAGGCTCAAGGGAGAGAGAGAGAGAGAGAAGGAGAGAAAGCCATGAGTGAAAGCTTACAATATAGGTGAACTTTTTTTTTTTACTTCCGTGATATTTACCCAGTTTTTCTTAGTGATGTTCCATCTAAAACTCTTTCATCTACAATTTCTATATATATTTCTCTCTCTCTTTCTCTCCCTCTCACTTTCACTCGTCTCCAGCGCTAAAAACTTTTCCCTCTCATTCCATCCTATCGATTTTTTCCTTCCACTCTACTACACACTTCTACCACCACTTTTTGTCCTTGTCAAAAATTTTTTGAACAACTTTTTCCTCTTTTCCCCCCTTATTTTTCTCTCACATAAGAATTAATCAGGCTCAAGTATATAGTAGAGAGTTGAAGGGAATTTTTCTACTCTCATTAATTTTAGCTACATCTGCATCCTCACAATGATTAGCCATAACTATAGCAAGTGTTTTCCACTAAAAGCTTGTTCAACCGCAAAGAGTCTCCCAACTTACTTCTTCCCTTTACACACGTCCCCTCTAATTTTCCATATGTAGAGCCTAATCATAAGGCAAGTCCCTACTTTCACGCGTCCCTACTTACTACATCAATCAGTAGCCTTTACTTACAATTACTTTCATCTCCACCAATTTTAAGCACTCAAAACTCCTCCAAACTTCCTCAATTACTCATGAGGATTTTATTTTTACTTGAGTTATAGAATTTCGAGCGGAGTCAATCCAGCGTATGCCTTTTGTTTAGCTTTAAAGTATATCTACTAAAACAAAAACCATTAATTATAGCACTACACAATACAGGTGCGCTGGTTTGGAGCCGTTTTTTCCCTGCTCTTGAAGCCCGCAGAAAAATGAGAGCACAGGTGGAAACTATTTTTTATTTCCACACAGCTCAGAATCAGTTATATACAATCCTCAGCCTAACTTTTCCTCTATAAAAAAAATCTTGTGCTTTTGAACATTTTAGCAACATAATGAGTAGAATGGAGAGGAAAAATTATACAACAATAATTAAATCCTTCCCCTCATAAATTACCAACTCCTACGGAAATTGTAAATCCTTTGAAAATATCAGCATTGCAGTGCAGGGCTAAAAATAAAATTACAAATTGAAAAAAATCAAAGGAGTGCCTACACATAAATTGCTCGGAAATTAAACTTCAAAGGCACTATATAAATTACATTATAGGAACATCCACTATAGAATTGCATGTCTAAAGAAACAGAATTTCCACAAAATGGAAGAAAAAAAATTCATTAAATATGGTAAGGAAAAATAAATCTCATATATTTACCTAAAGGATTAATAATTTTATTTGAGTGGATAGGAAAATAGAGGAAGAGCACAAAACCCACAGAGAAGCCTTTTCTTCCCGGCTTTTCTCACTAATACATTTTACTTTTAGCAGAGAGAAGGAAAGAAGATACGTCAGAAAGGAAAACATTTGCACTTTCCACTAACTCTCACTTCACTCACTCAGATTTACGAGTCTATTTACAAAGTAAATGTGTAACAAGATGTCGTCCACCCACCTTCACCATTCACAACCTCCCCCATCTCCACCTCCTCACTCCACATTTATAAATACACTCATACACATTACCTACATATGCAGAGCTCCCTATAAGAAAAGCCTCCTACGTGAATAAAGCCCATGTATTTAGTAGGAAAATAGATAAGAGCGCCTGTCAATGTTAGTTTTGTTTTTTTTTTCAAGTGTAACTAAACGGCCTAAAGGCAATGGGAAAAGTCACTCACAATCAAAATCTGCATTTGCAAAAAATCTCCCAACCAAAAAACCATGTATATTTACCCTCTTCAAGGATTCACCGGATCATGAGAGGAGGATCGCTTCTGTAAATCTCTTATTCCATTAAGAATAAAAGTATTTTTTAGGAAAAGGAAAGTAAGGACGGAAACGTTGGAGTTGTTGAGATAAAAAAAAATTGAATTCACTTTTCCCCCCTTTTAACAATGCTCATTGAATTCCTTCGAGACAACATAAAAAACTAGTTGACATTAAGTGCATTTATCTTTTGTCCTCACATCTTCCTCCGAAGCCCCTCCCATGTGTATCTCCATGCTCAAACTTATGTAAAAAAAAGTTCAAGACTAAAAGAAAAAAAGGTCCTTCGAGACGGATCCCATGTTCACTTTCCTCCTTATGTACGCTCCTTATGAGAGAATAAATGAAAGGAATGAGTGACTACAATTCCTTAAAAAAAACCAGAGAATTTCCATTGAGAAAGGTTGGGATGAATGTGGAGGTTAAATTTCATCTAGAGCTACCGCTCCAGAACAGCCTCTGCTAAAAATTTAAGACAGTAGTGGAAGGAATAAAGACGCTTCAAGTATAGTTTAATATGACGTGAGTTGGTTAGAGCAATTTGCATTTTTCCACTCCAAATTTCCTTGAAAATGAGAGAATTGTACAGGATGGGCTGAAATTCAAGGAGAAAAACCTATATGCATATAAATGTGAAGGAAATAATAATATATGAGGAACAAAGTGAAATCTGGAGTGACGGTGGGATATTATGATTATCTTAAAATTCAGTTGGCATCGTCTTGGGTCTAACATTGAGATTAATGGGAATTCCTTTTATATTTCTATTCTCTCTCTCTCTCTCTCTCTCTCTCTCTTGGGACTTCGGCCTGGATTGGATATATGAGGAGGATGAGGTAAAGTTAAGCTGACAACAGGAAGTCATGGAAGGAAACTAAAATGACGGATTTTCAAAAACTGGATTTCCTTTTTTATCAACTTAAACTATGATGGAGGACTTTTCCCATACTTCTATAACGTATAATCTTTATATGTATTATAAATTCTATTATAACTTGGAAACTCTATGGGATTTATGACCATATGTAGAAAACTTCATATGCATAGAATGAAATGAGGATAAGGACTTTACTATATGCATTTAATACTATTATTTAGTCATATATGTACATAAGAATGTAAGAGGATGGAGTTGTGTAGAGCTGAGAGAGAAGCCACTTTAGCTCAAATGGCATTTTCCATTCTCATCAACCTTGTCATTTCCGATTTAATTTTAAGGGAAAGACATTCTCTCTCTCTCTAAATTGTATTTCTCTCGACAATAGATAGACAAAGTAAATGCTGTTAGGCCTCTCTCTACTATATATTGAATGATGAGGATTTTGTCAAGGAAGAGAAGCGTAAGTGAGCTTCTTACACAAGTTTACATGGTAGACGTCCATTTGGTAAAAAGCTTCTCAATTTATATACCTAATAATTTATCTTTGAGATTTAATCCATCTTTGATTTTCCTTTCCTCCCAAGCAAAATGTACCTTTATCCTCCTATTTTTTCCTTCCATTTAGTTTTTCACATGGTATTTTTCTATATTGACAGAAATCATCCACACTACCACGTTCCTATCCATCACCATTGGATCTGCCTTCCACGAGTTTTATCACCGTAACAAAACCCCTCGAACAAACTAACTTCGGCCAAAGTGCAGACAAAATAAAGACAAAAGCATAAATGGCGTTAAAGTCATCCAAAATTAAACTATCAATTAAAAGAGTATTAACAAATCCATGGACACCCCCTCCAACATAGATATGACTTGATTACAGAGAAATCCCTGAGTACCATATTTCTCCAGAATACCATACTAGAATGATAATGAGGAGAGAGGAAAAACTATAAATCCTAATTCCGTCCTAAGTCCCTCCTTTAAGAAGAAGCTAAAGCCCCTGTAACGTCCCATGTAATAATATAAGTTAAAGAAAGTAAGACCTCATGTTCAATGGATTTCCAATGTTTTTTTTCATACAAGAAAGTCTCCTTATAAACTTTCCTACTTTATTCCACTCCTTCTTCCCCCGTTAGCTCGTCTTTTGCAAAAGGAAGAAGAAGATGAAGAAGAAAAAAAGAAATAACATTTATCGAACAAAGACGAGAAAAAGCGAGACAAGAAAAAACGGCGCTCTCCCTCTGCACAGAGCTCAAAGATACGTATGTATATAAAATAAACGTAAATCTGAGTAATTTGATGCTGGGACGAGAAAAGACTCGAGAGAGATTCTCTTTGAGAGAAGTTCCATGCGGAGCATCAGAGAAGAGAGAAAAAAATTAGTGACTTTGAAATCAGCCGAGCGACAAACATATATTAATATGGTTTTCACGCTTCCTTTAATCCCTTATATCCGACAAGGGAAAAAAGAAGAAGCTCCTCTCTTTCTTGTTATTCTTACATGACTTTTTATATGTAGAAAATATTTACTACAAATATTTCCACTAAAACTCAGTGAGCTGGATTGAAGCTTGGATTTGTTTGGCTTTTTTTTGGGCCTATTTTTAAAAGAGTTGGATTTTCTTCCGGTCTTTATTATTACAAAAAAATATAGGTATGTATTTGTATAAGAATTACATACATGGGAAAATTGTGTGTACCTCGTAATTTGAAGTTCTCAACAGTATCTAAGATGACGTGGCCACTGAGAGTCTCTCCTGCGTAAAACATTTCTTTCTCCAGACGAATGTCGAATTCCCGAATGTAATCCATTCTTCTTGGCTATGCTTTTTGGCTTTTTTGTTTTTCCCTTTTTCTTCTTTAATATTTTTCCTTCCTTACAACATACTTTTTCCCTTGGCGCTTTTTTTTACAAAACGTACTCACTTATATACACTTTGGAACAGTTTTCTCAATTATGGGCTTGTCTCCTTGATATTTTTGAAGCTGGTAGGTTTTTTCTTGGACTCACTTTCTCTTCAACTTTCTCTTACAATGAGGCTTTTAATTAAGGAATAAATTCAAGAATAATAATAATTATTATAGAGAATTAGGTATGCACTAAATAGAGAGTTTTTTGAGGGAGTTCATGAGAAGGAAGGATTCCAAAGGGGAAGGTTCATGTTCCCTCTCATCTTATCCTGATTAATCTCTCCTCTCACACGATAAAAGGAATCGGTCTTGAAATAGAATAATACTTTCTCTTGACGTCGTCTTGGTCTTTCTCTTCTTCTTCTTCTTCTTCTTCTTTTCGATTTATTTTTTTTATCGTAGCGTTCTTATATAGAGAAATCCAGAGCCGCTTAGATTCTCACTGAAAATATTCCTCCTTTTCTTTGAGCTCTACTCCGCCTCTGAATTTTCACTTTTCTCAAGACTTGGTTCATTGTCAGTTTTTTCAGAGAACTCTCTCAATATGTGTGTGAGTCTAGCTTTGGATTGTCTTCTTTTTTTCTTGGAAGAATCTGAAATTAAAAGAGAGATTTGAATGATTTGAAGCTTGGGCTTATAAAATGTAGTAGAATTGGAGTTTTTTTTTGTATTTAGAGAGCCTAGGATGTGTGCTTAGAATGGAGGAGAGATGAGTTAGGTGGGATAAATGTGGGGGAGTTTTTTATAGTGAGTAGAATTTTATGTAGAGAAAGTAAAGTGATGGGGTTTGAATATTTGCAAGATGCTAATTTACACTCATTTCCAATTCTAATTCTGCCCTTGATTTGGGGCTTGCAACCACCTTTCCTTTCATTAGGTGGAGAGAAGCCCTTTGATAAAAAATTCTAGCGTAGTTTCTAAAATGAAAGTGTACTTAAGTCTATGACGAGGAAAATTGAGGGTTTGCTACTATTTAGTTTGCATAGGACTTTTCCGCAGTTTCCTTGGTTTTACATTTTTTCCCAGGAAGCTATGGGCTCTTCTGGGCTCCTGGTTCAATTTTTGAAGATCTACATTTTTCTGGGATTGGAGGTGAACTGTACTTGTACATTTATTAAACTTTCACGCTTCTACATCACTATAACATATGCATCTGCATGTAAGACTATGGGTTTTTCTGCTAAATACTTTCAATGGCGTCACGGTATCACAAAAATGTCACTTTATATGAGCGAGGCGAAATACTCGGTTAGTCACAGAAAACTTTTTTATTTCTTAAACCTTAAGAATAAGCTGAGAGTAGGGAGGAAAAAATTTTGTTTTTATTTTTTTTTATCCAATAAAAAAATATATGAAAAAACACTACTACATTTTAGGGATCAAAGCTATGATTTACTTCTGTATTATTTATTCTTTTGGGTGAAATCGTGCCTGCGTCTGATCCAGTGTGGAACCTTATACATGGGTTAAAGTCGAAAACTGGGAAAAGCCAAAGATGAGAGTGAGATTGTGAGCTTTTTGGAGATTAAATGGATCTGCCTCATCTCACCTCCTCCACCTTCTTTCTACCATGTACTTTCTCATGTGGATTTGATCCATGGTATACATATAGTAGGAGTAGCTGAGATAAAGTGTGACTGGAATGTTAAGCAATAAAAGAAACTTTTCCTCCTTCCTTTACCCCAAGGCGGACCATTTCCCCTATACCTTTCTCTTATTGTCCCTCGTCCATAGACTTCCTCTCTCTCTCTACACAAAGCTTTTCTACATATCAAAGTTCTCTCAAAAAAACTTTTTATTTGGCTCCTGAACAAAAGTAAAAGAAATACATCATGTTCCCCTTTAAATTATTGTTACCTAACCTCTCTCTCTCTCTCACTCTCTCTTTCCTAGGAAAAAGTAGCTTTTTCCCTACACAGTAAAAAAAATCGAAGCCAAGCGATCGGGAAAGAGTTGTATAAAAGTGGGGGGAAAAAGTCCCGGATTTCCCAATACTATTCTAGAAAAAGTTACTGCATAGCATGAAAGAAAAAAAGTCAATTTACATCCTTTTGGAAGAGCCTGGAGCCATGGTAATGCTACTACGTATAGTATAGGGAGACGTTACAGAGCTCCATTATGAACGATTGGCACAATTAATAATCAAGGGAGATTGCCCTGTATGTTCGAATGAGACTGTCGGGAGTGAGAAGATAATATCAAGCGAAATACACAGATTGGTTGCTAATAGAGAGCTATGAAGGGAGGACTTCCTCATAAGACAGCTAAATGAACACTTCCACTACCATCAGCTACTACACTCGCTCAATAGCTCCCAACATTCCTCTTTCTCTCCGTCAGACTTGGTTACACATCCTATCAAAGGAAATTGTCAATCAGATAAAGCCAAGGGTTCCATCCCATTCCACTATTTATAGATATTTCCTCAGAATACATAAGATTATTGTATATAGAAATCCCATTACTCTCTCATACACATTTAACAGCACGACCACACACTATTTATAATTTACACTATACAAACTCACTCTCTACATGGAATGACAATACATTACATAGGAACACAAGGCTTTTAGCTCCTCTCCCCACTCCCTAACTCACTCACTCACTCGCTCTCTCTCTCATTCACTCCCAATGAGTGGACAGAAAGTATAGAATAAGTATAGTGGAAACCGCAGTAGGATTCCAATTTACTCTTTTAATTGACAAGCTAAAAGCATGATAAAATCTTGGAATTCCAGGGAATCCCCACAAATTTACAAACTAACTTTGTTCCCTTCCATTATAATATGTATAGCCCTAAGCTTTTGCATAGTGGTCATCTTTCTTGGATGGGGGTCAGGTGTATGTTTTATATATAATTACATTATATACATACACATATATACACATGTAGAGAATAAAAGTCTATAAAAGTAGTGTGTGTGTAATTTGATGTAGTAAAATTGTCTCATTGTTTTATTATAAAAGTTGAGCCTTTTAGTAGAACGATGACATGGGAAAGTTTGGAGATATTCCTTGGAAAATACGCTGTAGTTAATAGAATTGAAGCTCTGAGAGAGAGAGAGAGAGAGAGAGAGAGAGAGAGAGTGTGTGTGTGTGTGTGTGTGAATGTACAAGAATACAAAATGTCCAAGCCCGGGTGATTAGATGAGGTCATGCACATCGGAATATAAAAAAAGGCTTTGGGCAGCGTTCCAATTTCTCATATCGAATATTGTACAGTGAAACTTTTAGAGAACTCCGAGTTTTTCCCAGACATTGACATATATATTGACATACATCGAAAAGAATTTTAGATTAAAAGGGGGAAAATGTATAGTGAGAGGGTATATTAAAAAAAGAGAGAGAAAAATTGGTTTGGTTTTATTGGATTTTTTTCTTGCCCTTACTATAGTTGGAGAGAAAGTACTGATGTAAAAAGAAAGGAGGGAGAGAGTGAGAGAAAGTGTAATCTATAAGGAAGGGAGAATAATATGATGAAGATTATATATGAAGGATAGAGGAGGAAGAGGAGAAAAATTACTAGAGACAGTTCAGTTCACCTTTTAACGAAAAGTAAGAACTTTCCTATCTGTAGTGAGCAGCCGGAGAAAAAGAGAGAGAAAAAGAGTGAGAAGAGACAAGTCAAACTATCAAAAAAGGAAGAAGATATTAAATAAGAAAAAAAAGCAATGAACTTGAGTCCATTTACACTCCAGGGGTTGCATGCAATGTAAGATTTCTTTTTTTTTCTCTCTTTTTCTTTCTCTTCCTTGAAATTTTATGGGTGGAGAGGAGTCTGTTCGCGATAGAGAGAGAGAGAGAGAGAGAGAGAGGGAGAGATTTTTTTTTGTTTTAAACTAAAGGATTCATTCCTTCATTCCAATTCTCTTTCCAGAGTCTTTTCATTATGTTCTCTGAGGCGGTTTTTATTACAGAAGCAGCGACTCAGCTCCTTAATGTCCCTCTAACTTGCTCCTTCTGGAAGATTTTTCTACAAAAGGGTAATGGACCCAAGCTAACTTGTTTCTCTTTCTTTGCTGAGGTTTGCACAATTACACTTATTGGCTTTGACTTTTACACTCCTCCGGGAGTGAGTAACTTCATTTTACAAATATATCTACTATACTACCATTTCAAAACTGAGCATTAGTTTCAGATCTTCCTAGCTCGCTTTTTTTTTTTTTTACTTTTCCTATATCATTAGTATAGATGAGGCAGGCTGGGACGTAAATACTTTTGACTTTGATTGAGAAAAATTTCAGAGGTTTTTTATTACTTTTTTCTCACAAATTTTTTGAGGGTTTGAAAATTTCCTCTAGAAAATGTTTTATCTATAGAATTTTTTTTATTGGGAGAAATACATGGAGTTAGTAGTGAGTTGCATATGTATAAAGAAGGGTGAATCAGTTCGAGTGGCTAACAAGATTGGGCCCTGCACGTGTGTAATTTAAAAGCTTGGAGCATTATTAGCATTGCAGCATTGTCCAGAGCAGTGCGAAAATCTCTAATCCCGCATACTATTGCGAAAGCATGGAGCATAGGAGTAAGGATTTTGACCAGAGTTTGAAAATTCCATCTCTCTCTCTCTCTCTCTCTGCATAGAGAGAATTTAATAGGGAAATTCCAGTACTAATAAAAAATGGACCTTGAGAGAGAGAGAAACAATGTAGGTTGAAACAAGCCAGGCTAGACGAAAGCTCCGGGTGGGGTAGACAAAATAATAATAGTAATATTAATTAGAGCGGTTCATGCAATGATGCAAGCACTTAAAAAATAGCGGAAAGTTGTTTTTTTAAATACATGCATACTTTGTCCTTCCTCTTATTCCATTTCCTGTCTCTCTCTCTCTCTACCATCCACCCATAATTCCAAGAGTATTAACATGCTTGCACATTGCAAGGGGAACAAGTGTAATATAAAAAAGGAGTGTAATTGCGCAAGGAATAGTGTGATGGGAGATTGATGAAACGTATGCCCGCTAGCTTTTTATCGCGCTCGTAAAATCCTAAGAACCAGCACCTCGTGTCAAATACCCTTGTCCTATCTCTCCTTTTTCTTTCTTTCTTTCCTCTTTTTCCGGGACATCTGGCTTTCTGCTCTATTTCTTTCACCCGCTTTCTTTCAAAAATCCCAAATATCATTCCTTTGAAAAATTTAATTTGTTCCCTCAAAAAAAAAACCTATGAATATTTTTTTTATACTTTTCACACATTTTTACATGCAATAAAGAATTGAAGAAGAAAGAATATTCTTGTTTCCCTTCCCTTCCCTTCTGTTCCCTCTTGTGTATATGGATTGGAGTTTGAAAATCCTTTTGAAAAGGATTACAGAGAGAAAAGCTTACCTTAAAATAAAAGGAACATTCCAGGAAGGATAAAACTATAGTGGAACTTTGTTGTAGGAAATAGGACAACTTGCAGAGATCACGGGGGCAATTTCAAAGGAATTGCGTGGAACGACGGTCGAGTCGTAAATAAAAATCTTGTTAGAATCCAGAGGACAACATTCACTTTCACTTTCTTCCCTCCCTCCTTTAATAGTATAGCGCTGTAGATTCCCCAACTTTCCACCTGTAATAATAAAATAGGCTTCTCTCCCTTGGGCACTACTCACGTTTCCTCCGAGTTTCTTATTTTTGCACTGTGTAATCAAGTACTAATTTTTTTTATCATTTCCAAGCCAAGGTACTCACTATGTTCTTTCTGGAGATGCAGATTGTTGCGGAGCTATATGAAGATAGAGAAGCAACGCTTTGAATAATGTTAAAGTCAAAAATGCACATGAAAAAGACTGGGTGTTGCAAGGACTGGGGCACGGGTTCAACTGAGAAAAATGTGCAGAGAGACAGAGAGGGAAGAGACAAAAGTACACTTATAAGATAGGAACCGAGGGAACTAGACGAGAGCTGCGTACACGACGATTTATTTGGGCCGGGATGCCAATATACTGATATGCGATGAACCTCGAGGAACCCAACGGAAATTTCACAGTTGACTGTTATACTCTAAAAAAGAAAGTAAGTCTCGTTTCCAGAGCGCAGACTCATTTCTTTTCCTTCTCTCTTCTTTCCATCCAGCTCTCCCTTTACTCCTCTTATATAGATACGTACACATATTATGTAGCCTAAGAATGTATACGTACATGTACAATAACATATGTAGGAGCTTGAGTAAGAAATTCTCAACATAGAAAAAGCTTTTCCATTAGTTATTGTATTATAAATGCTCCCTCACCAAAAGCATCTGTACTTGCTACACTGCACTGTACGAGCAAAGGTACACACACAAGACGTGGATTTCTCTTCCCTTGTGTCTTCTTCTTCTTCTTCTTCCCTCCAGTCTACTTTCTAAGGTTTTTCCACACAATTATTACTATTCGTATTCGTATATGCCAAAGAATCCCTTTCCTTTAACTCTCTCTCTCCTTTCTTTATCTTTTGTATCCTCCAGGGTATACATATGTATTTGGGTGTAAAGAAAATGTTGTAGTAGTAAAACGTGCTCCAACACGCTCTTTACTATAGTACTCTGATAAAAGGCCAAGTCCTGGAAACTTACTTATTACAAATAAGCTTCGTTTTTAGCACCGGCCCTCTTCTTTTGTTCCAGCAAATCTTTTCATTTTACAGTTTTCTTAATCAGAGCCCAAGCTGTGGTAAGAGGAGGGGATGAGTTTCCTCCCTACTCGTCTGCTCCACTCTTAAATTAGATTATGTCTTGAATTTGGGAATCCTCATATTATAATTATTATTATTCTCTTTTTAGTATAAGAATATAATAATAGGAATTATTGTGGGCATTTGTTTCAAGCAGGATTTCTATTTTCGCTTGGAATTTATAATATTAGCAGCCTTATCTACTGCGAGGCTTGAGGCTTAAAACTATGTTGAAATTCATTATCATTGTGCCCTCCGTCCTCTCTCTCTCTCTCTCTCCCTGGTGTATACGTGTAATCTATACTTGTATGTACATGTATAGATGCATGCATGTATATGCATATATTTCTTTATATATATTTAGTATAATTATACAAAAGGTAAGTTGGGCTTTGTCGGTGGAATTTATTTGCTGGACCTCTTCTCTCATTGTGTTTAATGTACCTATTATGTACATGTGAAGCCTTATAGCTTTTGAGTGTTGAATAGCTCGAAGGTCTCTGAAGCTTTGAGTACTTTCACTCTATATATTTTCACTAATCATTAATATAGCTGTGTAATATGCATGGCTTTAAGCATTTTAAATGTTACTCTATGTATTTCTATAGTTAAATTTAAATTGGAATAATAAATGTCAAGGGGTATAAATAGGCATAGGATACTTTTTCTATAGGATATTAACAGTAGTGTAAGGCATATGTATGGTGTATGTGTAGTATGTACATATGTACGGTGTATGTGTAGTTTGAAGCTTGTAAGAGTTTCATGTAATTGGATAATTATATGAATTTTGTGTAGTACTTGGGAAAGTCATGGTAACTTTGTATATGTACACATTTACATTGAAGAGTTTGTCTGAGATTGAGTAGAGTAGAGTGAAAGGTTACATTGGAGGAGTATTATTGGGATCTTAGCTTTTATATAATGGTGAGAGATAGGAGAGAGGATGTTGGAATAGATGAATGGATGGGGAAAGTCTGGCAATTAGCCGGATGAATGGAATAATTCGAGGAAATAGTGAGTCTCTAGGCTTTCCCCATAACAACTATATTTAAAGATACTTTTATTTGCTAATTTTGCCTGAAGAGACTTGAATGTATGGGAAAATCCAGGATAACAAATATAAAGAGGGAAGTCCCTATTATATAAATGTATAGGATGTGATACATAACCTTATTGTAAATGGAGAAAAGAATACATAGTTGGAGGAAAATAAAAATCAGAGGGAAGAGCTATACTTCTTTGTAAGGAAGAAAAGAAGGCTGGTTGTATGGGGGAATGAGAAAGTGAGTGAGAGAGAGAGAGAGAGAGAAAGAGTAGAAAAGGAAGGAGAAAGTTGAGGATTGATGAACCGACAAGGTTTTTGTGGTGGGATGATGGACTTTGAGGAGTCCTGGTGCTTTCCACAGGGTCTCATCATTGCTGGGCAAAATAAGCACATCATGATGCCCTCATAAAAGCCAGTAGTTCTCACTGGGGTTATAAAGGGAAGAGATTCCCATGAGAGATCTTCCCTTCAATGTATACACTCAGAGTTTCTCAAATAGTCATAATCCAGCTGCTGTTCGTATATTGGTCCGGATGCTCAACTGCAGATTTATTATTTCCAACTGCGTCAAAACTTCCCTACTGACCGTAGAAACTTACACCTGCTGCTGAGAGACCAAAAGCCTCATCATGGTTGTGGTCTTTAATGTGACTAGGACACAACAACTATCTCTTGGTTTCATGTGAGTTCTCTCTTCTATATGGATATTTCTTATATGTGTATGTACCTATGTAGTAGTGTACTATAGTTTGTATAGAGAGAAACGGTGGAAGTAGTTTTGTGGGAGTATTTACTATCTCCAAGTTACCAGACCCACATTTAATCGCTTCCTTCAACCATTTCAGACAGAATGATCCATTTTCCTATGTGAAAGCTCTCCCTCCTCTTGTAGTCTGCATTGCTATGGCTACATTAATCCTAGGATTAAATTTTTATGACATAGTATTTTCTATTGTAGAGACATATACACATTATACATAGATATATATATATATATATATATATATATATATATATATATACATAAGACAAACCCACACAATTTTCTATTCATACTTTATCATAGCGTGGGCTTGAGAATTTCTCCTAAACTTTACTCCTCTACTTTTATCACCCAAGAAGCTTTTACTATACAAAAGCGTATATATAATTCTCAATATTAAACTTTCTTCCATAATCTTTACTTGGAGAATTAGGGGAATTAGTTTAAAGGTAAAAGGGTGTGCTTTTCATGAGATATACTACATTTATGTCATATTAATTATTCCGGGTGGTTAAATTGAAAGGAACTACTCTATTGAATTAATTTGAGGAACAGATCTTCTTCTCTTCTTCTTCTATACTAACAAAATCCTCTCAATTTGTTTACCCGAGTTGAGTTCTATGGATTCAATGGAATTGCTATTGCGCTGTAAAATCTCATATATAAGATACTACAATATAGGAAAAGCATGGAAAGTGTACAAAGGAAGGGTGTAAAGTTTATTTATGTATTGTAAGGCTTACTTAGATGTATAAATTGTCTAGAAAATCCTTTCATAAGAAGAAATGTTTGAAATGAAAGCAAGTTTATAAGAAGAGAAGTGTAGAAAGCAGGCCTTAATCGCCCTCTTTATCATTCCCAAAAGATAATCATCTTGGCATGTGCTAGGAAAATTCCGACAAATCTTCATTGTTATCTGAACATGTAGTGAAATTGGGCTGTACATATATGTAGTGTGGTACGAGTAGTATAGGGAGAGATTGAAAAGATTAGGCTTTCTTTCGTGTAAATAGCTCCTTAGCTTCCGGGGATACTGTACATGTGTTTTTGGGTTGAGTACAAATGTTTTTCGGGGTGTTATTAATTGTAAGCTGTAGATTATATATGTAGGAACTCGTAGATTTAAATTTTAGCTTCCGTTACTTATGTTGGACGATAAAATTTTTGAGTATAGCTCTACGTTGACATTTTTACAATGAATTTTTTATGGTGGAGAGCAGTTCTATTATAATATATAAAGTGGCTACAAGTGTGTACATTTGATAACTGGCCCGAGCTTTATTTCTGTTTACGACTCACCATATGTAGACAGATAAACAAGTTAAAATGATTAAATACACCGCCAGCAGTGTAATATAAACTCTTGTAAATTATCTGGGAAGTGACATTTTTAAATGAATTTATCTTCATATAGAAGGAGAGGAAAACTCAAGGGCACTTATATTAACATACGTGGATAAGATAAAGTGCTACACGGGGCTGAGAACTTCTACAAAACATATAGGGAACATACATAAGAGAGGCTCCTCTCAGCATACATAAACAATCCTGACCTAGCCCCATACATTTAATAAATAAACTCATGTATATTTATATGTAACATCCCCAACAAGACACTTGCACACATTTATATCTTCATTTTCCTTCCATTACCTTTCCTCTTGCAGCTTTCCCACATGCACTGAAGCAACCTTGCCCCAAGGAAGAAATTACATTTAAAATATAACAAGACCACACGTGTCATTTCCACTACATTCAGTGATTTCAATAAATATCCAGGATTTTATAAGCTACTATATGCGTATCTGCATACGTTTATTTTTAAAGGTAGTTAATTGGCTGTATAACATATAATTATGTACAAATAAAATAAATAAGTCCTTTAAATAATTAACACACTAATAATTCTGGCTTCATATAACAATGGGGACGGGAACAATAACGTCCAACCAGAATTATCTTGGGACGTTTATACACTGAGAGTGTAAGAGAGAGAGAGAGACAACAATAATTATTTGAGCATGAATCCAAACTTGATCCGAACATAGTCCTCTTCCGGTAACGTCCCTATCCATTTACGTACTCCAATGAAAATCACTCCAAAAACCACTATCGATGCTCCCACAATACTATAATAATAATGAACCAATGTATATTCATGAGATCATTTCCTCTAAAGACTCCAAATTATCTCAAATCCACTAATGCTACCACTTCATTGAATTCTACAATAGAATTTTATTTGGAAATTTACCTGTACACATCCGGAGCTAAATGGAAGAACAGTATCTGCCACATAAAGCCAAAAAGCACTTCCACAGTTTTAATCAGCGTCACAGGTCCAGCTTTCTCATATTTCAACGCCAGTATAATTGATATTTGTCTTTAAAAAAATAACAAGAATACTTAAACACCGGAACCCACAAAAGAGCAGTTATTGTTTTAGCTAATACTATAGTCCGTAGCGACCGCTTACCCAAAAAAAGTGAGAGCTGCCAACGCCGCAGCCAACCACCAAACTTTGGCTCCTTCCGGTAAAGTGAACATCCCTAGGGCAAAGGCAACAATTAAATTCTCTACAGTTCCCCAAGCTCCAAAGAAAAATGTGGTGAGGGAGTAATGGACACTTCTTGAATATCTCAAAAGACAGTAGGAAATCGTTGCTAACAATGTGGATCCAAATGCAAGGCCCGTCCCCACCTTTAATCATCATAATAATAAAAAAACCACATTCAAAATCATCTTCTAAATCAAATGGCTAATTACCACGTGATTATTAGGCAGCACAAATATCACTTGCAAGCGTAGCTGAATAGGCTATAGGCATAACAAAAAATATTTACCATTGTATTATAGTCCAAAGACCCTTGGCCTGTAAACATGGGGGGTCTCAAAATAAAAATAACCCCCAGGAGAGTCGTCACGGACGTGCCAATCGGTACAAAGCCAAGGGGTTCCCTTAGAAGGAAGAAAGCCACGAGATAAGCAAAGACCGGAGTACTACACAAAATCACTGAGGCATCTCCAAGGGACAGGTACTTAAGAGAGTAGAAATGAAGGAGTAGCGCATTGCATGTGAAGATACTTCGAAGCTGTAAAAAAAAAGATACAAATTAATGAGAATTACTAGACCCCCGACGCACTCACGTACCTATATACGCTAATTAGTTCCTTAATCGGCTTAGTCCTTCTACAAAATTACATGTGAATTCCAAATCCCCACGTACATACATTTTCTACACAAAATAACATTAAATTTAACGGTCCACCATAACTACCTTACTCAATGGTAAGTAAAAGTTTAGTGAGCACTAGCTTTTATTTTGAGCACTATTTAGTCCCACAATAGCTAATTTTAATGATACTATCATTGAGAAGTCATTTGAAATTTGAAGGAAAAAACTTACCACAAGTAACCCAACGATTTTTAGTCCGGACCACTTCTTCTTCTCCTTCTTCTCAAATCCCTCCAATTTCTGTTTATTTTGTTTGGAGTAATGATGCATGACCATCAATGGTATTGCTGGGAGAAAGGCACCTTGGAATCTCCACAGAGCCAAATTGACAGCATTGTAGTCATCCAGAGTCTTGACAATGAGGGCAGTTAAGGAAAAGCAGAGGCTTGACAGGATTGCGAACATGAAACCTCGGTATTTTAATAGCTTGCTCCTTTTTTTCCTCTTGCAACTATTATTTTCCTCCACATCTGCTGCCGTACTACTACTGGGATCTTTCTCCTCTGTACTTCTTTCCTCATTGGGACAGGTAGAGCTGGGAAGGGTCTCCTCACTACTGCTTGTACAAGGTAACTTGATTTGTTTAACAAATTGTTTAAGTTTGGCTTTCTGGTTCTGTTGACCTTGGGAGCAACACTGGCAGAAGCTATTGTTTTTTAAATTGATGCCAAAACGAACGTAGTCTTCTTTCCGGATGTTGCTCTTCTGTACGTCAGGAGGAGAAGTTCCTTCTTGGATTCCTCCTGAACTTGAGAGATTTGAATTGCCGCTCGGAGACATTCTGGCTTGATGTTTTTTCTCCAACTGTGACAATTTTCCAGGTGTGGGAGTCTTTTTAAGGAAAAAAAGTTATTATAGGAGAGAAAAAAGAGGAGTGATGAGTTGAAAGATCAAGGAACGAGAAAAAGAGACCAATGAACAGTGAGACTTGTCTTTGTGATGGGATATATAGAGGGAATGAGTGTGGTTATGAGTTTTTAATACTAATAAAGATATTAGTTTTGTATTGAAGCTGGAGTTAAAGTCACGCGAAATCAGTATTAACTCTTCATGTAGTCTTCACAGATTTCACACTGATCCTCATAAAAGTTTCCACTCGGGTTTTATACCTTTTAACTAATAACTCCATTAACCTATGTAGATTTTAAGGGGTGAATGAAAATGTGGATAGTTGGTTGGAGGTTCCGTGTAGGATAGTTATACCCTCACACTTTTCCTGGTAATCTTTCCAATTACTACATGGTCTACAAGGAAATCAGGTGTATTGTAGAATTTGTGATGTAGTAGATATACAGAGGCGGTTATTAGGTATAATAATAATTATTTTTACAGAATGAATGCTTAACTATATTTGGCGAAATATTTTCATACGTCAATTCTTGGAGGCTGGTCATTTGTCGGGATGTATTGAAATTAACTATTACTTTGGGTATTTATTGTCGTAAAAGTAAGAGTGACGTTCCTGAAATTTAGTAAGCGCATTATAGATTTGAGCAATATTCATTTATTATACTTACTATAGACTGCAGGTAACCCAGGCTCCAATAATGTTTATGGCACACGCATATCTATAGGTAATGAAAATACTTCGGAAGTATAGTTACGCAATTAGGAGTTTAGAACTTGGGAGCTCTTAAGTGTGGAGGTATAATGGATGACGAGATTGATATCCTAATAATAATAATGATGACTTGTTTCCGTCCGTCCGTCATTTTGGATTATAAGTGAGGGAATTTGCTCGCTGATTTGAGTAGAATAATATTTAAGTTATTTCTTCATTGAATTAATCATTATTGGACCATGCATTCAACTAATGAAGGAATAATTGTACTATTTAAATTGCTAAATTTTCTAAACCTCGTGATAAACTTGTGAGTAGATTTTACAATTCAGGAATTAAATTTTGCTGGATTTTCATTGTTACTTCCCCATAGATGGTTAGGAATTGGGAGTTGGGGGATTTATCAATTATCAACTTAAGAAGGGGCATGTAGTTTGAACATTTTCAGCACTGCCCTTTATAAGAATCGATAGTTCAATAATTGTATAGTTTTCTATACATTCTTTCGTTCTTCTAATTAAATTCTAAATTTTATTTCCCTTTAAAGTGTTACTTGAGGGAGACGAGTATTTTTGTACTTACCAAGAAATAACATGTTAATAAAGTTGAAATGAAAATGAAATTCTATTTCTGCTGAATTAATTGATCTTAGTGAAATAAATAATTTAATTTTGTCATCGGCACAGCATAATCAGTTTTAGGATGGCATGTGAGTTGGTCGTTGGTCATTTCGACCGCACCCGTTCTTCAAACGGGCGCGCAGGTACTTGTTTTGCGTATGAATGATTTCATGTATCTTCCATGATTTCAGCAGAAATTCTAATCATTAATCCACAGACTTAGGTGATTCCGCTGGGAAATTTTTTTTACAAAATAACAAGGGCTTATAAAATGATGAGATAATCTGTGGTGGCACATATCCATTAATAGACTTTAATAGATAGAAAAATACTACTTTGTTGACGTTATTGGCTTTGATTTTTAGCTTCAAGTTCGTGGAACCAGACTTTATGGCGGAACGAATGTTATTGTCCGTTTACGATATCACGTCTCCTGATATGAGCGTGCGCACGAAAGTAGCACGTACACACAAATTCTAAATAATTTTGTCTATCACATTTTTTAACATGTGCTTTGTCAAAATGTAAACCCTTTCTTTTCCGGGGATGAACTGTCTGTTCCTATTTGAAAATTTTTACCTACGTAACTCGTTTCCTCGTGTCAGAATCGTCTAATCTCTAATAATTTCAAAGGATTTAATGCCGGCTAATGAATACTAAACCTGACAAAATTTTAAGAGAGTCAGCATTGTTTACGACAAAATTTACACTTGTAAGAATTCGTGGAATTTCACAAGAGTGAAAATAATCACAATCAGCTCTTGACCCTTGTTAACCCAGACATTTTTCAGCTTTAACATTTAAGGGAGACGACAAAATGAGCTGTCCACTATAGCCTATATTTTATCTTATCTGCTGACCAGTGACACGTACGTGGCACGAAAGATTTAGGAATAAGCTTATAACCTTAGATAGAATCGCAAATGAGTTCCGTAAGACTTTATGTACGTGTACATGTGGTACATACCATGTATGGATTAATGACTTCATAGTGATATGTACATAAAAATACAAATGTAATTCAAAGTGAAGTGTGTAATTTTCAGCTAATGTTGTGTAACGATTGATTAGAATCGTGCCATTAAAAATTCTTAGGAAAAATTTAAATACTATGTCATGATCATTTGTGTTTCCATATACAGTTGAAGATAAGAATGAAAAATTCCATGAAGCTGTACAATTCCAAGTAAGCATTTAATCTAGTAGTAAATATCGTGTAAGAAATTTTTCCCTCTGTTATACTTCCTAGATTCAATTACATACTCATTCTCATTCATCAATACAGAAAGTACATGGACTGAAAAGGGATTAAAGTAGTAGATGCTTATTTAGAATTATTAGAGTCTCTCGTCACAACACTTAATCTTCTAAAGCCAAACTAGCACAGGATATTTAACATTGACGTGAGAACTATTTCATTGTAGCAGAGTAGCAGCAGTAGTATAGTAGCCGTAGAGGGTAATAATAATTTCACAGAAGTGATCAATACGTCATTTAGAAAAGTTTTAAAACTTTTCCCATCTTGATCAAGTTGTGGAGAGCTTCCGATATTTTTGACGAAAGAAATACCTGGAAAGCTATCTCATTTTGACGCTTCACAGTTGTCCTAAAATCCCTCAACCCGGACATGGCGGATTTGGTTAAAACTGAACGATTGATATAAATAGATGCAAAGTGATAAGTGATTTTTGAAAGTGACTGTTAAAATCCTAAAACCGGGTACTCAAACAAGTAAGTGCTTATTCTGAATGTACCCGTAATTCGGGTGATTTTTATACCCAAATAGGTTCATATTCAGCCCCACCCATATCTTCGATCTTAAGATTAAAAATTTGTGTAGGTGCAATTCTGGAAGGTAAAAATCTAATCTTTAAAAATCTTTAAAAATCTTTGAAGTTCAAGGTTCTTTGTCGAGTGCAGCCAATTTTGTAAAAAAAATCCTTAATTTTTAAGAAATTTATTCGAGGTCTTATAATGAAAATTTGTAGCAAAACCAAAAAGAAACATATAATTTGTTTCCGTTTTGCAATTGACAAAAATCCGTTTTTACATTTACATTATATGCCGGCTTAGCGTGGGGTCATTGATCGCTGTAAGTGATGTCGCACCATTTAAACAACGTTGAAATAGTTTACATCTGGCCTCATATTGTGGGCAGCGTGGTAGCATTGGAGGGATAAAATTTGGTCTGAACTTCAGTTGACTACATGATCCATTGAAAAATCCCTTTGCACCGATTTATATCACTCGTTCAATTTCAACCAAATTCACCATGTCCGGGTTGAGACGCTTTTGGACAACTGTGCGCTTATTGATGGTTTTCCTAGAAAAAAATCTTCCTGTAGACAACAACAACGCAAAACTATTGGGGATATTTTATTGCATAGTTTTAATTTAATTACTTGGAATTTTACCAATATTGTAATCGTGGTACTTTACCTCAAATTGTCAAATCAGCAAGTCTATTGAAATTGTAAATTTTTCCCCTTCCTATTGCTTTATTTATAATAAATAATTTCCGGAATTTCAGCAGTATTTAATCAGGGGAGAACAGCTCAAGTTACAAAATTAATACTGTTAAAGTGTGCCAGTGGGATTTTTATGAGGGATGCATTTTTGTGAAGCTTTGTGAACATGTATTTTTAGTATCCATTTAGAATCGTACCCTATATGGCTCTGACAGTTAATACATACAGACACTGAATTAGCAATTTTACAAGACATCGTTAAAGTAAAAAACCTGCTATTGTCAACCTGACGACATGTTGGGCTTGATATGTAGCTAAATGTTAATGAGCAGAGAGCACGTGACATTTAATGTCTTTCATTTTCATTATAGATACAAGTCAATGTGGAGGGTCACGTCATATGTCTCTAAATTGTTGTAATAATAATTACAACTTGGATTCCTGGAAATTCTATGATGGTAATGGGTTTTTCTTATGAACCTACCTGGACATGAAACCAAATTTGGAACTGATGCGTTGAAATCTGTAGTTGATGGTAATTGGATTTTTTTAGATTTTTCTACCATGTTAAAGCGTGTATAAATACTGGCATTCTTACCTATCTATACATGCGTATGCGTATTTAGTGATCCTTTATTGGTTTCTTGGACATTGTACTTTCACGAATGAGAAATGTATTTTGTAATTGTTTATTAATTATAGTTTTATCTTTTCCCAGTAGTGTTTGAGAGTGAAAAATGCCATTTCTCACTCTCAAACACTACTGGAACAGAGCTGCAGGCAAGTATCGAGTATTACCCGAAAAATACCCGTCTGGTCGGATTCGGGTCG